>JAYMSP010000033.1:0-111586 GCA_036897095.1 Plantago elongata
CTCCCCCTTAATTCTTGACTTTCTTCTTTCTTCTTCTTGACAGCTTCATTTGATCTTGACTGGACCTTGATTCTCCTTCTTCTTGCTTTGCTTTGCTCTCTTGCTTTCATGATAATCCATAGTCGCTTCGTAATATGTTTTTCCTGTATCACAGTCACACAAAGACAACTACAAATCGTCGAACTCGTTATCGTTAGAAGAAAGTACCGAATTAATAAATAGACGTGTGTCATCGCACTTTCAGTTATTACTTATATTAATTTCGTATTTTTATGATACTTTTGAATTCCTGAAAAAGAACTGTGGTGCAATTTAGTACCTACTTACCTGTAACCTATTATTGAAACCCAAACAATGAAACAAAGCAGGGACAATGAAAGTGAAAGAAGCTCAAAGTTACTCCAAATTTGTATGCTTCTGGCTCCGTGCAGTGCATGTGCCATGGAGTGTAGTGGGAGTGGGGATTGGGACCATAGGAGTGTAACAATATTTATATCTAACCAGATCTACAAGAACAATATCAAAACTTGAAATTGAAAAGCTTATGATGGAATGGAGGTGACTTTATTCTATTCAACTGAAAATAATTCTTCCATTTAATTTTCTTTAGTAATTTATATTATGTTTCAGTTCAGTTTCATTAAATTCTACTCAGTTTGATTCAGTTTAGTAACTGAACGAAGATAACAGAGCTTAATTAACAAACTTCAACTTAAATAATCAAGTTGAAAATAACTTCAATTCAGTTCTTCCATTCAGTTTACTTTAGTAATTTATACTACGTTTCAGTTCAGTTCTATTAAATTCTACTTAGTTTGATTCAGTTCAGTAACTGAATGAAGATAACAGAGCTTAATTAACAAACTTCAACTTAAATAATCGGTTATTTATTAGTAGGAGAAAATTGAAAATTCGGAGTGAAAATATACGTTTTTTTTGAAAATACGAATAGAATAGTGAAACAGTAAAAATACGAACGTATACGAATAAAATTTGACATTTAATATATCTTCACTGTTCTCATATAGTAGATCTCGAAAAAATATACACGACGGTATAATTTTTATATTTTTTAAATAATAAAATAAGAAAAACAAAAAAAAAGTAACAAAAATAGGTAACTCGATCGGTCGCTGGGCAAGCGATCGAGTTACCTCCTCATCACAACCGACGGTCGGCTGCTCACAATACGTGAGAATTGGTTGTGGAGCCATGACCAATCCCATAACTGTACCACAGCGTGCAGGCTAAAACTTAGGGTAAAATTTTCATCTACTAATTATATAGGAAATGATATAAAATGTACATTTATTAAACTATTATTGAGATTGTTTATATATATACATATATATATATATATATATATATAACAACATCAATTTTTATCTTGGATATCATATGAATAGATGCGTCAACGGAGGATTTTTATTTTTTTCAAACGAAGGTGAAGGGGTGGATAATTTTAAATAGGTGATTCAAGTTTGGATTGGATGGTGAGCAATCTGAAATTTCAGTCTCCTCTCACCTACCCTTCAACAGTTCAACTAGCTAGTATTCCCGTAATTCATAGTGGAAGGATACTACACATTTTATTATTCTGGAACGGTCTTATTATAACCAAGTCTTTGTTCGAAGCGACTTGCATAATCTTAGGACAAAACGATACAGCAAATTGCTTGCACAACATGTAGAAATAAATTTCACTTGGTTCACAGCTTATATAACAGTATTGAAACAATATAATAAACTTCAAAACACCAATTCACTTGTAAAATTATCATTTCACTTATAAACATATCATTTATTTCTACAAATTATTTAACATTTCTTATCTATTCTCTAACAACCACCTACTAAGAGATGATGTTCTCATATTAAAATGTCATTTCATTTTTAAAATTTGTTTAGTGCTTCTTTTTTATTTTCTACCAATCTGCTACTAAGAAACGATATTCCAATATTTCTTCGCTCACAAACTCACGTCACACACAACACCCCTTCACCCATCTCAGTTATTTGTTTCCGCATGAATTGTTATATGTGTTTGGATCAGACTCCGGCTTACATGCCACATATTATGACTATATAACTTTGAGTGTGTTTACGACTCAATTACATTACTCAATTTCACAACTCCAACGGTAAAGAGAATCGTCAAATTCACTTTGTTCATTATTTAATTGAAGTACAAACTATATAATTTTAGGTTGTCTTAATATTAGGTCTCGTTATTTTAAAATTCACTCGCCATAAGTACTAAGTGGATGGTAATTTTTTAACTTTCAAAGCATCATGATTAAAGTTGACCGAATAAATAAGATGAGTTAAACCTGGAAAGAAGCATTGTTAAGTATCCTTGATATTAACATACATCCAATCACGCATCTCCTTCACTACCTAACCCAATTTCCTAATGCTAGATGTGTATGTGATGATTAATTATTCTTGTAGATAGAATACGATTGGGTTAAATTAAAAATCAATTCGTCTGATTCAGTTCAGTTTAGCTATAATTTATATATTATTTTAATTCAGTCCAATTCAATTTAGTTCAGTCTAGTCTAATAAATTTCAGTAAATTATTACATCGGACACACAGAGAAACTCAATTGGTTAAACATCAACACTAGTCCATGCATTGGGAAATATGAAATGTGATTGGATTTACAAATATTGAAGTTTTTCCTGGACAATCTTCACAATTTCTAACTGAGATCCGATTTCAGATGTAAATTAAAATACTCTACTGTTATTATTAGCGCATTAATTGATGATAGATATATAAAGGATAAGTTGGAAACACTTCCAATATCAAGATCGACAGTATTGCAAATTTGCAATTGACCGTCCGAATTTAAGTTTGTATACATCCAATTATAGAATCGTTCATATGAGGGATTGCACTTGTACTCACAGCTATATTTATTGTACTATATGGTTACTCATTTAGTTCAAGATTCAGAAACTGCTTGTCTTGTCGCCAGGGGTGATGCGAAGATTTTTCCACATCCGTATTCGAATTCGACTTTAAATACAACATGAAAATTATTTACTCCTTATATATTATTTTATAAAATTGATAATTAATATTTTTAACCGTACCAAATAAGTTAGATACATTACAAATTTTAAAAAAATAAATTTAATAAATAATAACCAATATCAATTCTACACACAAATTGTACATTTTATAATTACAAATACACTTTTCATATATTTCTGTATAAAACTATACGTCAATCTTAATATATATATATATGAAGTTTTTTGGGATGATCATTTGTGTATACTTAATTTCAATATAATTGGATTGATATTGCTAATAAAACTATTAAATTATGTGAAATGTTTATGCAGTCAACAATTATTTTTATATTACGGAAAACATTAATATTTCTTAACTAAACCCCTTAAATTATAAGTGATAGCATTAAAGTATGTAAGTTATTTTTAAATTTAAAGTTTGAGCGTTCATTCTTTCATCTTTATTATAGACGGTATTATAGACTTAAATTTTAAAAAAAGTTGAACATATATCCACGAAATTTTCCGAAAATCACCCCGTGCCGAGCACGGGGTGTGGGCAAGGGTACCTTCGACCCTGCTTGTTGCTGATTGCAAGACTCTTCTCCATATGACATGGACTACGAGCCTATCTTGGATAAGTAGGTGTAATAATTTAGATGCTGATAAATTTGTGAAACTTTCTAATTTAGATATGACGGTCGTATATTGTAGAATTTACCACCAAGTCAAGTTGTACCGATTTTTTGATTTTGATTTAATTTAAGGAATGCACGTCTTTATTAAAAAAAAAAAAATTCTATAAATAAACGTAGTTTTCTCATAGGTTTGGATTCAGAGGCGGTCAGACCCCTAGGCCAGTTCATATTGGGTGCCAAACTCTTTCGGAGATTGGCCTTTGGCCTTTCAAAAGGTCCTGTCAGCAAAACTACAAACTTGCTATTTATAGTGAGTTACAACGTAAGATGAAGGTCACCATACTATAGAACAAAATTAAACACGTACCATGGTGACCTTTGAGATAATTTTATCTGAACTTCAAAATAGGCAACTGAATTGGAATTAAATTTTTGTAAATAAATAAAATCAATTCCAGTTAAATTATGTTAATTTAAATTCTAATTCAAATAATTTGTTACTTAATAATCGTTTTCGGATGTTATGATGCAATATAGCTTGACTTATTATCTTTTAGTTTCACACCAGTAGTTAGGTTGTGTTATCATCGTCTGCAAGCTCATTTAGTTCAATTTAATTTACTTTAGTCCATATCGTTCAATTCAGTTTAATTCAGCTCTGCTTAATTATATTTTATACTACAATTTTGTTTAGATCAATTTAATTCAATTTAGTTCAGTTAAGATTATTACAGTTGAAGAGAACAAAGTTTTAATACATGTATATGTATGATAACTAATACGGTATAACACCCACAATTTCACTTTCAGACAATGTAAAATCAAAATCGAAATTTGTTATATTTTTAAACAAGGGAAAATTACATATTGGTCACATTTCCAATACTTTACTACATGATAGTCATATGATAGTCATACATGTATTCTTTCCTACAATTTAAACACTTTTTATCTGATTTTTTTAAGATGTCCTTAATTTAACTTGTTTTTTTCTAAATAGCATCTTATGATTATGTCAATTAATATGCTTGATTAATGTAATTTCGGTAGTACATAACATTAAATCTCCATAATCTTTTTCCATATCAAATCTCCAAGTATCATATATAATCCAATTTCCTTTCGATTTTTTCATGTATCGTCTTTTTTATATGTAATGATGCTTGATAATTAATAACCAAGCATCTAATTTACTGAATTTACTTTCAAGCACCATGGGAGGGTGCTTACTAATTTTCAAACATCTTATACATAACGATATGATGCTTGTTGATTAGATTTATTAGTTGTTATACATGATGATATGATGCTTCTTGATTAGATTTATTAGTTGTGATGATTGAAAGAGTGATGATGCTTGGATAAAATCTATTAGGACGCTTAGTGTTATATTTTTGTTGCAATTCTCATGAGAATGATGCTTGCTTTGATTACTAAGATGATTGTTATTTTCAAAATGATTTGAATTGATCGCCTATTTTCTGATTTGAGAGAATTTTAGTTACCAAAATATTTGATTTAATTAGATATATGTATATAAGGATGTAATTTCACCAAGAAAAGGTAAGATTACATATAAAAGTTACTAAAATTAAGAAGATGACTAATTTAATTGTAGAAAAATTTAATTAAATTGTAGGATTAAACAATATAATAATTCTCAATAATGAACTTTGAAAGCGTCATTTCACTTTTGCAAATTGTTTAGCGCTTCTTCATTATTCTCTAGAAACAAGTACTAAGAAATGCTATTATCCTTTAAAGTGTCATTTACTTTTGTAATTTGTTTAGTACTTCTTTTCATTTCTCCAGCAATAGCCTACTAAGAAATAATATTTTAATTTTTCTCCTCTCACAATCTCACACCATGCGCAACACCACTTCACCCATCTCAGTTGTTGATTTCGCATGCACCGTTGTGTGGGTTCAGATAAGACTCCGGCTCCTGCACCTTATCGCGGCTATAAAACTTTGGGTATGTTTACGACTCTAATAGATTACTCAATGTCACAACCCCAATGTGATGAGAATCGCCCATTTTACTTTGTTCAATATTTGGCTGGAGTGTAGGTTGCTCTCATTATTTTAGAAGTCAATCACAATAAGCATAGCTATTGGATCTATTCATCCATCCATCAATGATTCAGAACACATCTCATATGTGCCTCAAGCTTTCTTTTAAATCGATAAGGATATGCTACATACATTACTTTTTATTAAAATTATAAATATATTTATAATTCTGGTTTAGATTCGCTACGTTAACTTATCACTTCTCAGTCAAATTATAACTGTCTGCTATTAATTTTTTTTCTTTGATGAATTTGGAATATCATTTTAAAAATGTTACTAACATTTTAATGGTTTTCATGTTTTTTATTTTTTTAATTAAATTTCTTAAGAACTGTTTCAGGACTCTAATAAATTATATATTAAAAATATAGGCAGCCACCTTCGGAAAGTATAAACATAGGTACAATATACATATTGTTGAGAATGACCACCATATTGCCTTAGTCAAAGCTTAAAAGTAGCAAGACGAATGTAAACCCAATGCAAATATGGTCTACTAATATTAACACTATTTGACTTTCATATGAACATGACAGCCTATGCTGTACCGTCGTTTATAATAATGGACTACAAAATTATTCATAGCAAATTCCAACTTGGTTTTAGTCACAATTTCACGCAATTTGATGATTAAAATACAACCCGCCATCCCACTATATAAACCACCTCAAATCTAACATCTTTACAATTCAAGTACCACCACCATCTTTACAAGCACCACTTACACACTAACAACTTCGCATCTACAGAAATGAAGCCACACGCTGTCCTGGTTCCCTACCCTGCACAGGGCCATATCGCCCCTATCCTAAAACTTGCCAAAATCTTACATTCCAAGGGCTTTTTTGTCACCTTTGTTAACACTGAGTACAACCACAACCGTCTCGTCCGGGCCCGGGGACCCGAATCCGTGAAGGGCCTCGAAGGGTTCCAGTTCAAGACCATACCTGATGGACTCCCGCCTTCGGATAAGGATGCGACGCAAGACATACCCCAACTGTGTGATTCGCTTAGACTCAACGGCTTGCCTCCGTTCCTGGAACTTGTCAAGAGCCTGAACGCATCCCCTGATTGCCCGGACGTGTCCTGTATCGTGTCGGATGGTGTCATGAGCTTTACGCTTGATGCGGCCGAGCAGCTTAACATTCCCGAGGTGGTGTTTTTCACTACTAGTGCTTGTGGGTTTATGGGGTACTGTAACTACATCGAACTTGTCAACCGTGGACTGTTTCCACTTGAAGGTATACATTTAATCTCATCTAAAAGTTCGTACCAGAATTTGAATTAATCCTTGTCTATATGTGATGTGTACATTTATACCAAGTCTAATGATGCAATCTAATTGTGAATATTTTTTCTTGCAGATGAAAGCCAAATAACAAATGGATTTCTGGAAAAGATATTAGATTGGGTACCAGGGATGAAGAACATTAGGCTCAGGGATTTCCCAAGTTTCGTTCGAACAACTGATCCTAATGATATCATGGTCAACTACAACATTTTGCAGACTAAGAACGCAAGCAGGGCTAAGGCCGTTCTCATCAATACATTTGACGACTTGGAGAAGGATGTCCTGGATGCCCTAAGGGAGAAATTCGGCATCGTTTCCACCATAGGACCACTCCAATTGCTCGAGAATTCTATCCAGAATCCAGAGGTAAAAGCAATTGGTTCGAGCCTGTGGAAACAAGACGATGCGTGCATTTCTTGGCTGGATGATAAGGCACCTAATTCGGTCTTTTACGTGAACTTTGGAAGTATCACTGTTTTATCAGTTAAGCAACTGCTTGAGTTTGCTTGGGGTCTGGCCAATAGCAACCAGAACTTTTTGTGGATCATTAGGCCAGATATGGTAAGTGGAGATTCGGCAGTTTTGCCCGAAGAGTACTCTAAAGAGGTTGAAGGGCGGGCCATGATGGTCGGTTGGTGTAACCAAGAGCAAGTGTTGGCTCACCCTGCTGTTGGTGGATTCCTGACGCACTCTGGATGGAACTCGACTATTGAAGGTATATCGGAAGGTGTGCCGATGATCTGTTGGCCGTTTTTCGCAGAGCAACAGACGAATTGTAGGTATGCATGCACGGATTGGGCGATGGGATTGGAGATCGAGGGCGATGTGACGAGGGAGAAGGTTGCGGAGTTGGTGAAAATTATGATGGAAGGAGAGAAAGGGAAGGAGTTGAGGAAAAATGCATTGGAGTGGAAAGACAAGGCCCAAGCTGCTGCTAAGCCTGGTGGTTCTTCACATCACAACTTGGAGCATTTGATCAATGAGATTCTTCTAAAGAACTAAGCTTATATCTGATCAAGATTGTAACATGTCAATTTGTTGTTTGTGTTTGCACATTTCCTCTTAATTTCCTTACTTGTTTAAGGATCGATGTTTTTCTTTAGATTACTTTGGTTTGGTTTCAAGCTCATACTTACGCGGTATTTTGTTTTAATTTTTATGTAAGATCGAATTTTAGATTGGATTATTTTGATACGTCTTAATCAAGATCGGATAAAAGATGTATTCTTTTTTGCTGGTTATCATTAGGATTTAGATAGAAGCATGAAATAATTTTTGGATTTTGGTATTCTTTTCTCATAATCATCATGAACATGAAAAACTTATAGATTACTATCAACCTTCTTAATGACTCTGTCCGTGTGATTGAGTTTCTCTCCTATCCTATCTCCTATGATAGTTGAAGTTGAATCTTGATAGTAGTGATACTAATAAATTCATTGTTATTAGATGGTAGATCTGCATTATATATATGTGCACTTGGATTTGGGCTTATATTTTAAACACTATTCATTTGATTCAAAACCAGACTTCGAACTAATTTGCATAAATTTATTTCAAGTCAATGCTTTCCAATCTGAAAGATAAGAGAGAATCTGGATATATCTAAGGAAAAAACAGCAGGTTGGCAACTTGCATTGTAAAAAATATATATCCCGCCAGAATTTAGTGAGAGTGACACCTTTGTAATTGACAAAAATGGTTTAAAAAAGACAACCAAAAAAGTAGGTACAATTGGAGGTAAAAAATAAATGAAAGTGAAAAGGGCATTTTTGTTAATGTCCGCATGGTTTACTTTTATAATATTGTAATTAAAGTCTAAGTTTTTATATGAGTTGTAAAAGTATTGTAATTTTGTATATTAGTTGTCTGATTTTGTGTGTAAATTGATAATGTCTACTATTTTGTTGTTAGTTCTATTATACGACACTTGACATAAAATTTAAATATTGTATTTGCAATATTCTCAAGTCATTTTTTTATTATATATATAATTTTTTTTATTTTATTACTAACCGGAGTCCATTATTAAAAAATCACATAGAAATCTTAATATTATATGACACGAATAACTCTGTTTAGTATAATTAACTGAAAAGATAGTTGAAAGCTTGTCAGGTAGATTTTTTTTTCAACAAGTTAACTTGATTAACTTCTCAAACCAATTACTTTCTTTAAAAATCGGCGCATTCACATAACAATTTTTTATAAAAGTAATTATTAATCTAAAAAATTAATGAGAAACATAGACTATGATATGATTAAGATTTAAAACTAGAAACACGTTGTTGGCCGGCTATAAGAAAAAGAACTCAAATACACGTGCCGATGAAGAAACTCAACTACCCTCTGGACAATGGAGAGGAGTTTACTCATATTTCAACACAGAACTTAATTGACAGATTTCTACTTCGTTCGTAAGTTGCATTGCACGCTTAACTCACAGTAGTTGTGGCCACAATCCACAACTCATATATTCTAAATCCCAACCACAAATATTACAAGGTCACATCTTAGCTCGGTTTATTAAATTTTAAAGATTCATCTCACTCTGTTTCTTTTGTATCAAGCGGGCCTCTAATAATTAAATTGATTTAATTTTCCTCCAAATCAAAAATTTAGTGACAATTTCGAATACGATTTGAATTGGAAAAACTTAATTAAAATTACATTTTTTTACATAAAAAAATTGAGTTTTCTCCATTCAAATTGTATCTCAAACAGTCCATTAATTGTTATGTAGTCCGTAGATGTCGACCAAGAATGTTTTTCTTGTAATTTGGTCTTAAATAAAAGTATACTAAATAAACAAATTTAAAATTTATACTAATATTAGGTCAGATTCGAATCTCCCTTTAGCCATTTAAAAACAAAAAAAATCTACCTTTTGTTGGTTGGATTGAGTTGCGCCAAAAGATTGGTTTCCTTAAAGTGGTCAATAATCAATATGCTATCAAATTTCACTTTGCCATAGAACACATTTGTAGACCCTCAGTATGACATGGTACCAAACGAGCAATTTCCAACCCTGCCAATATATAAATTCAACACCTACTTTCTCCATTCCCACTACAAAAAAACACACGATAAACACCTCCATTTCCCTCAACCAAGTGGGTAGTTGAGTCTCAAAAAAATTCCGGAAATGAGGCCACACGCAGTAGTAATCCCATACCCAGCACAAGGCCACATTGCCCCTGTTCTCCGACTAGCCAAGCTCCTACATTACAAAGGCTTCTTCATCACGTTCGTCAACACCGAGTTCAATCACAACCGTCTACTCCGTGCACGAGGCCCTGATGCTGTCAAGGGCCTCCAGGATTTCCAGTTCCGGACCATTCCTGACGGTCTCCCGCCTTCCGACAACAACGATGCAACGCAGGACATTCCCCTGCTTTCACAGTCCATGTCCAAGAACTGTCTTGAACCGTTCGTGGAGCTGATTGAGAGCTTGAATCAATCGAATGATTGTCCGGATGTGAGCTGTATTGTGTCTGATGGGGTTATGAGCTTCACTCTTGATGCTTCTGAGAGGCTGAGTATTCCAGAAGTGGTGTTTTTTACCACCAGTGCTTGTGGGTTCTGGGGGTACTGTTTCTATGGTGAGCTTGTTGATAGAGGTTATGTTCCGCTTAAAGGTATGTGATCGGTTCTGCTTAGTACTAGCTTATCAACTTTGTTATCTGCTCGTTTATCGATTAGTTTTGAGTTAGTTTTTATAAGTACAGTGATCATTGAGAATTCTCCATGTTTTATATTATATGTTCCCAATGTTCTAAAAGTTCAATTGTATAGTTTATCTGAATTTTTTATCATTGCAGTTTAGTTTGTAATTAATTCGTAGTCAAAGTTCTGCTTAAAATTATGTTATCAGATCGGTTAGTACTAGTTTATCAGCTCAATCACTTTAATTTTTAAATAAGTATGTCCAAATGAATTAGTTGATTATATCAGTTAGTTGTACATAGTTCTCAGCTCAACTAGTTTAGGTTCTTAGACCTTAGTTATTTTAGCTCAGCTAGTTTTGATAAATACAGTGATCATTCAACTGATCATTGAAATTCTCCATGCCATTTTGATTGTATACAGTATGTTATTGTGTCTCGGTTATGGAATGTGGTTGCTGTTGGTGAATTTTTCTATTTGGTGCAGAGAAGAGTAAAATCGATGGTTTTATCCTTGTTACGCTTGCAGTTGCTTATGCTTTTGATTTTACTAAAGGATCTTTTTGTTTTAAGTAAACTAAAGGATTTTTTGTTTGTGATTTGAACAGATGAAAGCGATTTGACTAATGGGTATTTGGATACGGAGATTGATTGGATACCGGGGATGAAAGGAATTCGATTGAAGGATATTCCGACTTTCATTAGAACAACTGATCCAGATGCTATAATGCTCAAGTACAACATTGTGCAGCACGCGAATGCATCCAGGGCGAGAGCAATTGTGATCAACACGTTCGAGGAGTTAGAGGATGAGGTCCTAGAGGCGATTCGTGCAAAGTTTGATTTAGTTTACACTATTGGTCCGCTTCAGTTGGTAGAGAAGGTGATATACGAGACCAAGCTAACTTCGATTGGGTCAAGTTTGTGGAAAGAGGATGTGGAGTGTTTGAAGTGGCTTGATGGGAAGGAAGACGAATCAGTTCTATACATTAATTTCGGTAGCATTACGCCTCTTTCGACTGAGCAAATGGTGGAGTTTGCTTGGGGGTTGGCTCAGAGTAAGCATAACTTCTTGTGGATCATTAGGCCTGATTTGATGAACGGTAAAGGGTCGGTTCTGCCCGAAGGGTTCATGGAGGATACGAAAGGTAGAGGGTTGATGGTGGGGTGGTGTCCTCAAGAAGATGTATTGGCTCACAAGGCGATTGGGGGTTTCTTGACTCATTGTGGATGGAACTCGACTATTGAGACGATATCAGAGGGTGTACCGATGGTTTGTTGGCCGTTTTTCGCGGAACAACAAACTAACTGTTGGTACGCTTGCACGAAATGGGAGATTGGAGTGGAGATAGAAGGGGATGTTACTAGGGGGAAGGTTGAGAAAATGGTGAGGCTGATGATGGAAGGAGAGGAAGGGAAGGAGATGAGGAAGAAAGCATTGGAGTGGAAAGAAAAGGCTCAATTAGCAGCTAAGCCTGGTGGATCTTCCTATAATAATCTGGAAAAGTTGATTAATGAAACTCTACTTGGTCAATAGAAAATCAAGTCAGTTTACATAAACCTATACAACCACCCTAGTTCTTTTTTCATTTGGAGTGTTTGTTCTTTTTTTTGACTGGTAGGTTAGGTTTATGGGGTTCGGTTGAATAAACCTATACAAGTATACAACTACCCTCTTTGGTGTCTCTTTTTTGAAAGTAGTGTATCTGCCTTGTCTTCCATGTATGTAATTTTAATCATGTTTAAACATTGAAATAAATTATGTCTATTTACTTGATAATTTATTCGAGTAATTTCCAGTTTATATTGTATTTAAATAGCTTGACAATGCATTTTGAGTCTTTATATATTTTTAGTTTATCAAAAAAAAAAAAAGCTTATGTAGAATCCAACTTATATTACCATAAAATAGTGATGTTAATCGAAACAATTTGTATGGAAAACACTAATACTTACAACATAGTCAAATATTAATATGTTTCTTAACAATTTTCTAATTAGATTGTGGTAGAGAGGGTCTTTGAAAAGAGTCTATTTGAAGATCATAGAAGGAAAAAAGCTTAGTATGAAATCTCAGTATATACACAAATTATAAGGAAACCAGATTAATATAAATAAATAAATTTCACGCTTTTCTAAAAACAAAACGTAGATACATGTATTAGTGAAATACTTTGGAGACGGGTTAATTTGAAGTATATGTATAATATTTTAAATAATACTAATAATTTTTATGAATAAAATTTTTATAATAATTATATATATATTAGAAATGGTACACCGTGTGTGCCTAGAAATTTAAATTAATCAAATTTCTTTTATATACGAATTCACATATATATATTTTTTTAAGCAGTTAAAGGGTGACTCAAACCGTCGATCTATTGGTTAGAGGTGAAGTGTTTTTACCAATTAAGCGTCTTAAAAACTCACATATTATATGTTTAATGAGACATTTGTGTTTTAAATGGAAATACAAATTTCTTTTACACACTTGTATCCACAAATTAATCTAGAAAGTAGCGACTATTAATACTAACACATAAGTGAAAGAGTCTCTTCAATTTATTGGTTGGGTAGGTTGGATTAAACCAACTCAAAATGAATAATTTATATGTAAATGTATACCTTTTACTATTTCTTAGGTGTGAGGTGACTCCATCATTTAGTAGTTTAAAAAGTTATGTGACATAGATATAATAAAAAATATATAATATTTTAAAAGGAATAATGGAATACAAATGCTTAGGTACAAAAATAAAATACAAAGCGTGAATGTATCGAGTCTTGTTAATGGATACAATACACATAAAAGAAAAACAAAAGTTCAAAATTACCCAAAAACCATTGCAATCATCTAAGGAGTTCTAGTTTGGTTTCTTTGCATGAGCCATTTCAACAACCACAACGTTCATCTAGACCGATCAATCCAATCAACTTGTTCTAGAGTGTTTTCAATTCCTTTAGAAAAAATATGCTTTGAACCACATCTGTAAAAACTTTGAAGGAGTATTGTGTGTAGTGTGAGGTTGCGAGCGGAGAAAAACTGAAATAGACTTTATAGCCAGTTGCTGGAAAATAAAGAAGAAACTCTAAACAAAGTGCAATAGTGAGACAACACTATAACTAAAAAAATGAGACTTTAACATGACAATTGAAGACTCATTATATTATTGGAGAATAATAAATTACTCCCTCTAATATTTTACAAATTTTCTACCCATTTACTTTCTCTCAAATTAACAAAAAGTCATATTTTATTAATTTATGTGGGATATTATATTGATAAAGTTGTAAGTGGGTAATAAGGTAAGAGAGAGATTGAATAAAATGATGATAAAGTAGGAAAAATATATAATAAAGAATTAGGTAGTGAGATAAAATCTTTTCATTTATGGGTTAAGAAGTTTCTAACGAAACATCAATAAAAAAAAGTTGGGAAGTTATTAATGAAACGGATGGAGTATAAAAGTAAAACGACATTTTACGTTTTATAGTAATTATATGTATACTAGAAATAATACACCGTGTTAAATGCGGTGCCTAAAAATTCAAATTAATCAGATTTATATCACATACAAATTCTCATATATATATATATATATATGGGTGACTCGAACCCTCGAGCTGAAGCTAATGTTCAGGTACATATGACTATAAATTTAAAATTCATCCATAAGTTGCTTTACTCTATGTCGCTAATATGGGTAATATATATTCTTCCACTTTGATTTTGAATAACAGTTCACTGCTTTTAACTCTGTATTAATCTTAAAGAGTAAATGTAAACTATTCAACTTTTATATACAATCAAACTTCAAAAACTAATTCTATTATACTATAATTTAATTAAACATTTTACATTTTGAATTTAAAATTAATTCAAAGTTAGTTTTTATAAACTTAAACGGTAAAAAGTTCAAGTAAAAAGCTATTACTAGGATGGGGTAAGTATAAACTCTACTACTTTCTTCATCCAAAGTAAGATTTTCATTATTTTATTTTTCCGGACAACGTCTCAATTACGAATATTATTTAGAATATTTAACTAAATTTATAATGAAATTTTATTACATTAATAAGGGTAGAAGTGTCCAGGACAGATAGTCCTATCATGATATCCACCACCCTAGCTAGTTTGAGTTTACCATATATATGGGCGCAGACATATGGGACATTATAATAAACAAAATAAACCTAGTACTAATACTAACGTTGTTAAATCCGCAGTCCTAAATTTTGATACAAAACCAAGCTTATTAATTTGTCATTACACTTCTAACTTTTTACTCTTTGTTTCGCTTCATTTTGAATTTGGTGGTGTTTTATTTAATTTATGGTGTGTCAATTGTACACATTTCAGATCCATGTCGATCCATACATTCATCCAAATTCGATAGTAGAAAATTCTTAATTTTGCAAGACTGTATGTTCTTCTTGATGTTCGTTCTTCATGATTTTGTAACAAGCACCTTGGAATCTTCTTTTTTTTTGTGATATAGGTGAGTATTGATCATTTATGGTAAAATTTGCAAACGATTTAAGTATTTCGTGAAAATTTAAATGTAAGTTTTGACGCGTTAATTAACTTTTTATACGGTCTATTAATGAACATTAAATGAAATAAATTGTACGACCATAACCTTTACACAAATTAAATACAGGTCGCATAGAAAGTGGATCTATTGGCGCGACTTTTAAATTTATTTAGTCATTTTGTCTATTCAAAACAAAGACACTTATTAAAAATAGCCTAGCATATGTTGGCAAACATTCTTCATGTAACTTCTTTCTTTTACAGGTAAGATTGATAAAGATATCAATAATGTTGCCATATAATCTACTAGAAGATGTTTTCCTCCGTCTCCCTATAACAGCGGCAGCATGCTGCAAGTGCGTTTGCAAGCAATGGAATGCTCTTGTTACTTCCATGGAAAGATCGGTATTGTCAAATCGCACGATTCTTGTAACATGTACAACTGAGGAATGTGATGTATTCCCACGTCATAACGGTGACATTGCATCAATAAGTGGTAATGGGTCTTCAATTTTGAAGAAAAATACTAAACCTGACACAGTTGTGGGTGTGTGTGGTGGTCTGGTTTGCTTATCAAGCAATGACACTGGCCATGTGTCTGTTATAAATCCGGCAATCCGACTTAATTATCTCAGTGGTACTTCTGAACCGATTGGGCTTAATAGATGTTTCTTTTGGAATTGGATATGCAATTGATTGTTACTAAGTAGTCAAGATCAGTCAGTCTGCTACTGAAACAACTACGACATTCGTAAACTCCGTACCCCATTGAAAGCTAGAGTGTTAACATTACCATAAGCTTTTGTGCCATTCCTATTAACTCGTGCAACCCCAATCAAAATCGCAAAACAAGTTAGTACTGGATAACTCTCAACCTCGCAAACCAGAATCTGAAGATAGTTAAGTTTGACATGGAGACAGAGAGCTTTTCAGAGATTCCGTTCTTCTCCCGTATGCCAAATGTGGTATACAATGGTGAAGTTAGAGGGAGGCATGGTGTTGTTGAACTTCATATCAGTGATATGACATTTTGGCTAGGTGTTTTCGAAGAGCATATATGTCTGTTAGCAACACAATCGAATCAACTGGAGAAATAATGGTCATTGAAGATGGCAATACTACTACCAGCTGGACAAAGAAATTTGAAAGCGAGATTGGTTTCAGGATATGAGAGCCGCCATAGGATTCACTGCGAACGACGAATTGGTAGTTCGAAACGATAATAATGCATTGTGTGCACATGATATTCACAGGCAAACAACTGAGTATCCTCTAACTTGTTGTCCATATCATCAGGTTTTTACTTATAGAGAGACGAGTTCGATGCCTTATTAGGAACTAAACAGACTTAACTATGTGTATACTAGCTAGGTATATATGATTACTTTTTCTTTTAGCTAGATAATGTAGTTTCCTCACAAAAACATATTGTAAATATTATATTGTTAAAATCAATTCTCTAAGTTTTCAAGTATCAATGCTATTTAATAATAAAACTCAACTTTATAATTATCTTTTAAATAATTTTAATAGCCCCCAAAAAATGTTCCCTCAGAGATGAACTTCTTCATTTTCCAACTAGAAAAACATAACTAAAGGAACAAGTGAAACTCCTAGGACCTAGACTGTAAATTTTTATTTCTACAGTCAAATAGATCAAACTTTAGAAAAAAGACATAAGGGGTGGTGGCGCAGTTGGCTAGCGCGTAGGTCTCATAGCTTTGTTGAGTGATCCTGAGGTCGAGAGTTCGAGCCTCTCTCACCCCATTTTTTCTTCCTTTTTGCCTTTCTTTAGTTCCTTGAAAGGTGCTACGATTATTCGAACCGTCTCAACTTGTATCCTTTTCCTTTATGCATGACTTCCTTCCAAACTCTTAGAAGGTGCAAATATTTTCGTAGTCGTATCTCTTTGTATATATAATTATACGATTAAATATAAATATATTATTTACTTTGACTCTGTAAATGTTCAACCGATTATTTTCTCCCTAAAAAATAATAACATTTAAGTGCAGTTTTTTCTAACTCATAATATGTAGATAGCATAACATGACTTCCTAGACTCATATATCCTTATTTTGTAATCACATATAGAGAGACTACTATTATGCAGGCTGCGAAATAAACCATATTAACTAATTAAATGCACTAGCTGGGTATATAATTTCTTGTTTATGTTGTTGGGAGGTTGTTGATGATGCTTGCACAAAAATATATCTTACTATGTCACCAAAAAGTTATGTGTAAAATTTTTATTTAAATAATTATTAACAGTTTCGATTACATTTCACAACTCAAAATACTAGTTAGATAGTTATTGATCACCAGAGTCGTAATTTAGAAACAATTCAGTTTGATATAGCGACTATAGATTTATGCATATTTTTTGATATGGAGACTATAAGTTTAGATGGATTTTGTCCGCACCTTTATTAAATGATTGTATGTTTGTCTCACACCTGAGTCATTTAAAACGGAGATTTGACCATTGGAGATATACTCAAACATTGATTACGCTAATTTGAAAACCAAACTTGTCACAATTACTATTCGTATTTTCTTACACGTCCATTACAAGATGGTAATTCGAAATAGTATAATATCAACTAATTTACTTATAATTTTCACAGGTGAAAGATTTATTCGTGCCTTTTTTCTTGAGTACGAACTGCGAACACTAAGAATAGTCCATATTTTTACCAAAAATTAAAGTTAGAATTACGATGAATATTTGAAAAACAATTTCTTATGACATTTCTTAATTTTAGTTCATTTTCAACAAGTTTGTGGCATAACCGACACCGTTTTAGCAAAAAAGGGGGTTCAATTAGGGCTAACCGTCTCTGATATCCCAACGTGTTCTGCTACCTGAAACTGTCGATAGATTTCTTCTATCGGCGGTTACGATTCCTGTATATCTCTGCAATCCAGTATAAATTAAGTTTCATCATGACGATGAGACTCAAATCCAACCACAATACTCGCAAAAACCTTCTTCAGAGTCAAATCAATCCACTTCAATCAGGTCAATCAATCTCTCTCTTGCTCTTTTGTATAATCTCAGCGGTGATTATTTGCTACATTTCATTCTGCAACTCAGTTTATCGATCAAGTACTGATTTGGACTTGTTTGTTCAATTTGTGCTGAAAGTGTTACTTTTCTTCCGTGATTTCATCGTAGATCTCGGAAATGGCGTGAGGTTTCTGTTGCCAACTCTCAACTGCTGGTAATTTTTGAAAATTACTTAGGATTAACGTTTTTTTGTGCATTTTACTTGCATTTGCTAGATACTTGTGAAAATTCAGTAGATTGTAGAAAAATGACAATTTGATACTAGATTCGTCATTTTAAGAGCATTAATGAAATTCTCTGAGCTAGACTTGAATTTTTTTTCTCAGTTTATGCGAACATTAAAGCAATTCCAGATTGCATTGCACATTTTATGGCAGTAGATATTTACGAGTCACGACCTTGAGCCCCTGCTGCACTATTTATTACTGCGGTTCTCATCATTTGCTCCTGAAACGAACTAGGGTTGCGGGAACTCACACACATTGAACATACACTGAGATTAGTTTTGTTTTAGAGATGGCTGGTAAGGATCTAGATTGGTTGCCAGAGGGGTGGACGGTTGAGGTGAAGGTCGGATCTGGTGGAACCAAAACTAAGGTACGGTTATCGATTAAAATTGTTTGGTGACTTCTGGTTTCTTGGCATGTCAACTTGTTGGTCTGTTTGTTTCAATTACAGAATTTTTGTTGATGTATTTGTGTTATTGGTGCTTTGATTCAGGGGATAGCTTAGAAATTGAATTGTTGTGTTTTTAAGATTATAATTCAATATTGCAAGTCATGTGGTTCATTCTCTAGTAATGTTAGTGGTCCCTTATGTGCATATTCTTGGTTTATATTCCAACTTACTATTTTATCTTTGTTTTTCATTGAAGTTCTATACCGACCCAAGAACTGGCAAAAAGTTCAAGTCCAGGCCAGATGTGCTTCGGTATCTCTACGGTGAGGCCCACATGCCAAAGAAGCGTAAGGTGCCTACGGGTCGCTCATCTGTGGTACAGGACCAAAACATCCTCAAGGATGAGATGCCGATGGAAGATGGTGAACAAGCAATGGCCTCATTCCAGCATCCTCCTGATGTGCCCTCATTAAAGCAGCCTCTCAGCGTGCCAGATGAATGGCTCGTTGGGCCTGACTCCAATTTTTTTGCAAGTGTGATTGAAGAATTCAGTATTAGTTATGGTTTCACACTTGCACTAGCAAGGAATAGTAATTTGTTATAACGAAGTGTCATGTGTAGACAAAAAATTTATGGCCAGTTCCAAACAATTAATACATACAATTGTGCGCAACAGCCAATTTTCCTGGAGATATTACCGCAGTTCAATCTCTTTATTGCTATTTTACTTAATTTTGATGGTGATTATTTGTTCTGATGTCTCACATTTTCCGACTCAGCTCAATCACTACAAACTTGTTTTTAAATTTTTTTTTCATACTCTGTTTCTTTTCTTCCATAATTTCATCATGGATCTTTGAAATAACTAGCTCAGAAACAAAGAGTCCTGTTGCCAAATCTGAAATGCTGCTAGACAAACAACGGATGGACTTAAGATTATCTGGAAAGTAGTTACAGATGATAGCCATTACGCATGAATTAAGTCTGGAGATGGTTTTTTTGTTTTCTGAATTTTGCGCTGTTAATGTTATCTTTGTTGAACAATGCCATGATCGTCTCGGTAATCTTTGAAGGAATCTAGCTAGTTTACTTGACTTGAGTAAACTTCCATATCAATCATGACTTGTCTTGCCAGATTGTGTACTAGTACAAGAGATTTTTGTTTGCTGGCCTCTGAAATAAGCAGGATGCTTGGCAAACCGGTAGCGATCCTGAGAAAGCAATGAACATACTTTACCATTCTAGGATCACCGTGTATGTGTTAATGACCAAAGAATGGGTTGAACAAACGAAACAGATTTATGTGCAGTGGAGTGGACCGTTTTGTTTTTAATCAAGTAAGAAACTAATTACATTAATGGAGAAGTATTATTTACTTCATCCAGTTGAAACATATGTTTTCATTCAAAATCAGAACATATACAGGTATAACAGAAGTTGAAATGTTCACAGTGTTTCGGTAAAATGAAGTTGTGATGACAACAGGGGGCGCAGTTGGCTGGCGCGTAGTCCTCATAGCTTGTTTTCAAACCTCTCTCACCCCAATTTCTTTTTAAATTTCTTTAAAGCCTCTCTCATTCCATATTTTTTTAAATTTATTTCAATCTTAACTCGTCCAACAATTGCATTACTTAGTTGAACCAAAGCTATAAACTAAAACTTGATGGATGTAATAAGCTGCCTTAAAAGAATGTTGAGCAGCAATCACCAACCCACCACATCATAGTTTACATTAAGTATCGAAGATATGTTATAAAATTTGCATTCAATAGTTTTTTAATTTTGTTATGTATTACTCCTTAGATATCGTGTTTGCCGATTTGAACATGTACTATGAATTCTTAATCGACGCAATCGTTATTTTTAGAAAAAATTACATAGAGCCCCTGCAGGATGCCTATTTTGCATATGGATCATCCGAGATCAACAATTATATCCAGATCCATAAATTCGTTTTTATGTTGACCAGCTTAATTTACTATTCAATATTTGAGTAATCCAAACATGGCCTTAGCCAATTCCCACCTCCAACCACCCGCCCACCATTCACCACTCCACCCCCGTTTCCCTTTTCACTTCCGGCTGTGGCCACCCCTCCTTCCACCTCCACTGTCCCAACTCCACCTCACGCGCCACCATCTCCATCAACTCCCTCCTCTTCTCTGTCACCGACTACTCCCCCAAATCCCTCACTCTCTCCCCACTCCCCACAGATCACACCACCTGCTCCTCACTACCCCTCCATCCAATCTCACTCTCACCGTTCCAAATCTCCGCATCCTCCTGCTCTCGTCTCTCCCTCCTCAACCCCTGTCCACCGCCAATTCTCCCCAATTGCTCACTCTGCCCCTTCGAATGCAAGCTCGTCAGAAACCCTCTGCATCTCCTCCGCGAGTGCGCATCCACGCGTCGCCACGCCGGGGACTTCCAGCAGGAGTGCCAACGGGATGTAATCGGCGTAATCGACAGCATTTTGAGACGAGGAGTCGAAGTTGAGTGAGATGAAGATGATTTGTACTTCACTGGCTGCAAGTCATGTAGTGGAGTTTGCGGATTCAATTTGTCGGATCCGAGTAAGCCGTTCGTTTGCTTCCAATCGCCGGTTCCGAGAGTTAGGCAGAAAATCCCCAATATGATTGCCATTTCGGTTATTCTGTTTTTGTTGCTCTGTTTCTTCATTGCTTTGTCTATTGGTACTATTCTATTCTGGTGGAAAAGGAAGAGGTTGGTAGTGGTGGTGATAATGGTGAAAGGCGAGGGTGGAGATTATGGTGAATGGCATTGGTGGTGATAATGGCGGCGGCTAAGGCAGTGGTGGCGATTGGAGGTTCATGGTGGACACTGGCGAGAGGATTAGCAAGGAAGAAGATGGTAAGATTTCTGAAGTAAGATAAACTAAGGTTGTTTGGCCAAATGCAAAAGATGAAATTCAAACAGGGGCAGAAATGACTTTTCCCGATTTAAGTTCGTTGAAAGTCAAATTCGTGGACCTGGATGTAATTGATTTTTATCGACTAGGACTTCTATGTAATTGTTGATCTGGGTGATACCCATCTGCAACTTTTAAATCTACCAGGGGTTTAGATATAATCCCTTATTTTTAAGTATTCGAAAATTTTAAAGCGTTACCATATCGATTAGTTCGAAGAAGAATATTTAAAGTGTTACCATGTCGATTAGTTCGCAGAAGAATATTTAAAGTGTTAACTTATCGATTAGTCTACAAAATTGAAAAGAAGATAGTTTTCCCTAAAAGCCTTGTTCACGGTAAAAGGGAAAGTTTCCTTCTAATCTAAAACCCTAGATACGCAGTCCCAATGGAAACCACCGATCCACCACCACAACCCACCGCCATCTCCGCCGTCGAAAATCCAACACCCGACCATGTTGTCGCAAACTCTCCTCCAAATCAAAATCCAACACCCGACCATGTCGACGCAAACTCTCCTCCAAATCCAACTCCAGTTTCCGAAGCCATGGCAATCGACGAACCCATCACAGAGCCTCAAGCTCAACCGGTGAAGAAGCGCCGCCGCCGGAAGAAAATCTTCACCGACATGATCTCCAGCTTTCGCGCTCTCCGCCCTCATTCTAAGCCCTCTCTTCTCACCGACTCTCACCAACGCAAACGCCGTGTCACCACTACTGATCTCTCGAAGGAGGTCGATACCGAAGCCCTAATTGCGATCTCAGTCGGATTTCCTGTTGATTCACTCACAGAGGAGGAAATTGAGGCCAATGTGGTGTCGCAAATCGGTGGTGCTGAGCAGGCTAACTACATTGTCGTTCGCAATCACATTTTATCTCGCTGGAGATCGAATGTGGACGTTTGGCTTACGAAGGATCATGCGCTTGAGTCGATTCGAGCCGAGCATAAGAACTTAGTGAGCTCAGCTTATAATTTCCTTCTTCATCATGGATATATTAATTTTGGGGTTTCTCCTGCTATTAAGGAGGTTAAGAGTAAGGTGTTTGATGAAATGCCGAAAGGGAGTGTTACTGTGATTGGTGCTGGAATTTCGGGTTTAGTTGCTGCTAGGCAGCTGATTTTTCTGGGGTTTAAGGTTGTTCTACTGGAGGGTAGGGCGAGGCCTGGAGGTAGAGTTAGGACGTTGAAAATGAGTGGGAAAGACGAGAACGGTGTAATTGGTGCTGCGGATTTGGGAGGAAGTGTTTTGACGGGGATTAATGGGAATCCGTTAGGCGTTTTAGCTCGTCAGCTTGAATTGCCGTTGCATAAGGTGAGAGATAATTGTCCGTTGTACTTGCCGAATGGTAGAATGGTTGACTCGGATGTAGATTCAAAAGTAGAGGTTTCGTTTAATAAGTTGTTGGATAGGGTGTGTAAGCTTAGGCAGGGGATACTGGAGGAGGTCAGGAGTGTAGATGTTTCTTTAGGGACAGCTTTGGAAGCATTTAGGCTTGTGTACAGGGTGGCGGAGGAGCCTTTGGAGCGGATGCTGTTGGATTGGCATTTGGCGAATCTTGAGTATGCAAATGCTACACTGATGTCGAATTTATCCATGGCTTTCTGGGATCAGGATGACCCGTATGAAATGGGTGGTGACCATTGTTTTATACCTGGAGGGAATGAGAGGCTGGTTAGGGCATTAGCAGAGGACCTTCCGATTTTTTATGAACGTCAAGTGGATAGTGTGAGGTATGGAAGTGATGGAGTTTTGGTGTATGCAGGTGGACAAGAGTATCAAAGTGATATGGTTCTTTGCACAGCCCCACTGGGGGTGCTAAAGAAAGGATCAATCCAGTTTGTACCTGAGCTTCCTCAACAGAAGAAAGATGCAATTGACAGATTAGGATTTGGGTTGTTAAATAAAGTTGCGATTTTGTTCCCATACGATTTCTGGGGTGGAGACATTGATACATTTGGTCATTTGACAGATGATCCTAGCATGAGAGGAGAGTTCTTTTTGTTCTATAGTTATTCCGCTGTAGCTGGGGGACCACTACTCATTGCTCTAGTAGCTGGTGAGGCGGCAGTCAAATTCGAAAAGATGTCCCCTTCTGAATCTGTGTTTAAGGTTTTGGACATTCTGAAGGGCATTTTTAGCCCAAAAGGAATTGCTGTTCCTAACCCGGTTCAAGCAACTTGTACCCGCTGGGGTCAGGATCCGTTGTCATGTGGATCCTATTCTTATGTGGCCATTGGTGCTTCAGGAGATGATTATGATATACTTGCGGAGAGTGTTGGGGATCGGCTTTTCTTTGCTGGGGAAGCAACTAATAAACAGTATCCGGCTACAATGCACGGTGCTTTTCTCAGTGGAATGAGAGAGGCTGCTCACATAATGCGGGTGGCTAATAGAAGATCATCAGCTGCAGCTGAGAAAAATAATTCCAACAATCATGAAAGTGACAATGTCTATTCACTGTTTGACAACCCTGACCTTAAATTTGGCAGTTTCTCTGTACTGTATGATCCACAATCAACGGATTTGGAATCCAACGCTTTGCTACGACTTGTAATTGGAGATGAGAATTCAGTTCCTGGGCCTACATATTTGTATGGTTTGATTCAGAGGAAGCAGGCCATTGAGCTGAACGGCATGGAAGATGATGTGAAGAGGATGGAGACTATAACTAACAACTTTCAGGTGACTATGGTTCGAAGCAGGAGTTTGTGTAATGCAGCAGAGTCTCTAGTTAGCAACATCAGATCAAGTAGATCAGGTTCGGTATAGCACTGGACTCTTGAGAGCAACTGCAAGAAGAAAATAGTGGATTTGCAGTATCTTGGAGCCTATCTAATTCATCAGGGTGATGGTAGTCTAGTCTAAACCCTAGCTGATATTGAGAGCTTTGATTGCGAGGAGAATCAAGATGATGTCTAATTAATGTCATGTGAATACCTTTGTTCATATAGTTGATGTGTTTTCTCCTCTTCGTTTTTTATTATGGTTTATTACATATTAAATCCTATAATGTGTTTTGTCCTATACGTTAGATGCGGATAAAAAAAGATGGCATTGGACAACATGTTGTGTAAAATTCTCAAAGCTAAACAAAGCTTTTTGTGTAGCGTTCTTGAAGATAAAAAAGATGGCATTGAGTCAACTTGGACACTTGGTTTCGCCGTTTAACGTTCTTAAAGCTAAACAAAGCTTTTTGGGTAAAATTCATAATTGTTACTAATATTAAATCCACCGTAGAGATTAACAGTGTAATTGATTCAACAGTGAACGAGATATTCCTTGTGGATATAAAGGCCCGGCTATCCGCTATCCTAGTGGTTGAACTTATGATATTTAAAGACGATTTTTGTTGTAGGTATTACTTGTGGATATAAAGCCATGGCTATCTGTTTATCCGCTATTCTAGTGGTTGAACTTCTGATATTTAAAGATGATTTTGTTGTAGGTACTGTCTATGACGTTATGTAAAAGAGGATTATAGACAAAAATGGGTTATAAGTATTTTTATAACTTATGAATAATAACCGACTTGTCAAGTTCCTCTTCATGTTTAAAATCCATGATGCAGCTCAACAAAGGAGTGTGGATTTCCACAGATCTAACTACCGACCATCTGCAGGATCTTAGCGAAAGGTTTTTGAGCATACCAAAGGAAAATTTCCAGTGTGTCTATACTGAAGTTATCATTCAGTATATGGACATACTGAAGATCCAACCTAGTGAGGTTAGGAAAACAGATATTGTGTGGAACTATGAAGGTGCAGCACAATTCCAATTCTAATTCTTTCAGTGAGATGCAATTTAAAGGATTCCGATATAAGATGATCCGATCTGGGCCATTGGAGCTGACGGGAGCACATGTACAGTTTAGTCTCAAAGTCGTGCCTGAGTAAATCAGATATCCATGTCGCCAAGTGACTCACATTGAATGCATCGTCAGTTAAGAACTCAAAAGTCCTTATGTCCGTTGAAAGAAGAAGTACCCTGTACACGCAGCTAATAAATCTCGTCAGTATCACTCTCCAGTCCCTCATTCTGTTCAATAGTCCTCCTATCATCAATCTTGATATTGTAAGCGGAAGTCCACTTGTGTTCCCAATCTCCAGACAGAACACATGTCTGGACTGCATTCTTTGTGGGAAGCTAGGAAAGAATGTGGCTTATAACTCAATCCGGTAAATTGCTCGGGTGATCGTCATTGTCGAAGGCACCACTCTTACTGCAGCTCATGATCACTTCACCAATGGAGCCTGAAATAAATTTAAAAAAAAAATAGAAGTGCATAAGTTCCATACTAGAAAAATTCCTCCTTAAAGCCATAACTCGAAACACACTAACAAATGATACAGGACAGTCTCCCTGACATTTTCGAAAACACACTCACATTTTCAGGATCTAACGGGACAGACAGTGATCAGGTGAATGCAAGTGTGTTAATTAATCCACAGCATTTTCATTCTCCTGAATCACATTCATTCAATTCACAAATGATACATAAGCATAAATCTAGGTATAAATAGTTATCTCCTAATGTCAGCAAACTGATGAATAGCACCCACCTGTAAAGGAAAGGCTAATTCTTCGTTCTTTGATTTCCTAAGCTTATACTTATATCAATGAAACTAAATAGCAGGAAATAATTTGTATCAAGTAGTGGCAACGTGTAAAAAAAAACAACCGGAGAGGAGAAGAGAAAACTTACAGACTGAAAATCCAGCTGGTTGCAGCTCAAGGTCGATGACTTCCAGCAAGTTTCACCATGGTTAAACTATGAAGACGGGAGCGCCCAGTCGCCTACCCATCAATACAAAATACACACTTTAGTACCACAAAAGTACTCGTTAGCATACGATTTTAGTTCTCCGATACATGCGATCTGTTTTGTTAGCAAGAATGTTGATCATCTCGGTTTTGGTTCATAAGTCATGCCATCTTTTGCTTGCGACTCAGCCTGTAAAAATGGATCAGATTTTAGAATCCGGTCCGAAACCAGATTATCATTAATCACAAGATGAAACAAGAAGACAAACAGCCTCTCATCTAATTAAATGGCCTCCCCTTCTCTGCTTTCTCCTTGCATTTTCCTTTTTGTTCTACTTGGTTTCAACTTTGTTGCAGGGCGCGAGGTGACACATAGAATAAGCTCGTTTTCATCTTAAACCATGAGTACTTGTAACTTGTAAGCACCGACACATAGACTGGAATCAAGCAAAACAGATTAGCTTTAAGATTATTGGGCTTACGATTATGGCATATGCGTAAATCCATTTGTCAAACATAAGATATGCATAATTCATATGCATATCAAAACACAATCGCTATATATTATCCACGGAAAGATGTCATTGTACTAGTAAATAAGAATTCAACACTTTAATTTGAATTCCTAGAAAATGCAGACAGTTTTGGACCTTATCTTGTATGGCTACTTAAGTAACCAAACCGACCTAAAAATACTAATAGAATCAACTAATTTCTAATAAAAGAAAGGAAAAGATACGAGCCATTTAATGATCTCCAACCACCCTTAAGGAGGAATACAAACGTCGCGAAGTTTTTATCTCAGCTCTATTTGATCATCAGCTCCGTGAGTTCCAGTGAAGTTTCTATCTTCAGCTCTATCTGATCATTAGCTCTGCGAGTTCCAGTAAAATGATCAAGGCTTTCAGTCAACATTCAAGAATAATAAAAGTTTGGTTTAATATCCTTGATGGTTATTGTCTTCATGTGCTTCTTCTTCTTAACATCGAACCATATCAACTTGTCGTCAAAGTTGATCAGAACTTGCTTTGTGCTCTTCACGTAGGCTACTGGCTTGAAGATAAGTTTAGGGATGTCACGCAACGTTAAGACCTCGTTCCACCAGCTGGCCTTTTGTCCTTCGTAATTTTGGAGAATCCATAAAGTCCTTGTCCGCAAGTTAAATTCTACTGCCCAAAGAAATAAGCATATATTTGTTCATAAGAGGGAAAATTTATCTCTGGCAGTTGAAGCATGGTGTAGGTCTCAGAGGTAAGATCAACTGATATCATGAAATCCTCATCATCGAGCGAAGTAAGCCAATGCAACGCACCATAAGCAAAAACACCACATAAGATAAAGAACAATTGCGGTGATTAGTAATCCTCCCCCAAGTTCCCAATTTTGTAGAGTATATTGAATCAATGCAAATATTGTCAGATGGTAAAACAACTTTGTAGTCATTAGTAGCGTGATCATATCCCACACTTGGTGCAAACATATTTGGACATATTTCAATACCATCAGGACAATGAAGGGGTGGAAACGGAATCTCAAACCGTTCTCTGGGGAGAGGATTCTCAAGCACGAAAACCTGTTGAGATTCGGGTGGGTCATTGAGGAGAAAGCCTTGGCAAGAAGGGAACGGTCCGTATGGATCACGATAGTTAGTATCGTGTTAAATATGTTTTACTAGAATTATGTCGGAACAAGTTAACAGGGAACATAATGGTATGGAGTAAAGTTCGCGTGTATCGGTATGGATAATAAACATGTCAACATGTCGGAGTTTTGAAAAAATGGGATCATCTATAATGAATTTCCATTCCTTGCATACGATTCTGTATCGAAGGAGATAAGGGTCTACTGGCAGACGACTCGGTATGCTGCAAACTAGTGCATCCGGAAGGTAAACTATATCTTTCTTCAAAAGTTTAGAATTTCTATTTAGGGGAGAGGAAGAGAACATGTTGTGGGACTTTTTCTTCAATCTTTTCTAGCGGCGAGGAAGAGAACGAAATTGGTGCTTTCTGTTTAGGAATGACAATTTTTAGTAAACGCAGGATGTAATTTTATATATTACAAATAACACCACAACAATTGTATTTAACAAATTAGTCCTATAATTTTAAATAATTACTAATTTACTTAAAAAAAATCATATTATCCGAATAAATAAATCGAAAAAACTTTGAAAAAACACAAAGAACGAAGAACACAAAGCAAGAATATGAAGATCCATCATCAGTTCCAAACATTAGTCCAACCAAACTGGTCGGAGCTTGGCAGCACCATATCGGAGCTGCAAAGCTCCGCCCAATGAGGGTGATGGAGTTTGGTGGAAAACCCATCAAACGCTAATTTGCCCATTATGGGCGTTTGATAGCTGTTTGCTATCAAATGCGTTTGATATTTTCAAACGCGTTTGATGGTAATCAAGGCTCTGTTTACTTTTTTTGTCTCTATATTTGCTGTGTTTTTTTCTAGCTTCATATTTTATTTCGTTTTCATTTAATATTTGTTTTTAATTTTTCATATATTTTAATATTGATGAATTATAGTATATAGATACAAATTGTAAATTTAACATATTCGAATTCGCTAAAAAACGAACTTACATAAAGTAAAATTACTTGAACAAAATAAAATATAATACCATGTAGTATTTTTATTTGATGTTATTTTAATTAATTAATTAATTAATGAAATTTCAAATAAAAATGAAGTTTGAATTATGAAGTTTAAAAAGGTGAATAATAAAAATGAAAAGTTGAGTATGATAGGATTTGAGGATTGGAGATGAGAGTTTGATTGGATTTATTGTTAGTGGAATGGTGATGTGGCGGTATGATAGAGTTTGAGGATTGCAGATAATAATATTGGAATTTTTATGAGTTTTTTCGTATCGAAGATTTATTATTAATATTTTAATAGTTTGTTTTCATTATTCAGACATTTACTTAACATATATAAGAAATAATATTTCCAATTAATCACTGTTAGAAAATTGCTCTGAAAATTCACAAACATAAGACTAGAAAAAGAAAAGGACTAAACACATCAAACTTAATTTTGTGCATTAATTTGATCTCTTCTTGCTCATGAGTTTTAAAATTTGGTTTGGAGATGTTCCACAACGGTAGTATCAACCTGCAACGCCTTGGCAAGAATATCAGCACTAATTTCTGGTTTGGATCCGAAAATTGAATTAGCAATAGTGATCACTCCTGGATTCTGGCTGCTCAGTGCAGCAATCGCCACCGCATTCGAGTGTCCTATGTTACGCTGGAAGTGAACGAGCCCAGCTGGGAACACGAACACGTCTCCCTTGCTAAGTGTTTTCCAAATGAGAGTGTTGTTGGGATTTGAGGTGATGAATCCCACTTGCAGGGTACCCTCAATGACAGTCACGATTTCAGTTGCACGAGGGTGAAAATGTGGAGGGTTGATCCCCCATGGTGCGTAGTCCACATGCGCCATTGAGATGCCTAGAGTGTTGAGCCCTGGTAACTGGACCACTGTTACTGGGTTAATCTTTGAGCCATTGGGGTTGGATGTGTTTCCAGGCAAGTGAAGTCCACTGAATGTGAAATCACTTGCTCCAACTGTGGTGGGATTCTTGCATGCTAGTCCATTCACTCTTGCTGAAAATTAAGACAACATTTGTTAATAATCTTGTATACTTCATTTGACACTTTTTAAGTTCTAATAATCTTCTAAAAACACCTAAAGAAATTATTCAGCTTTCAACTTGGGTCTCTAGCTTTGTTAGCTTAAAAAATCACACCTTGCTTTATTTCGTTTTCGTGACATATACTAAATGTAAAGAAGATAAGTATTAATTACCTGAGCTGGAAGGATCTGCGACGCAGAAATCTTGCAACGGGCTAGGGTCAAACGCAAATGCAAGTAAGCCGAAAGAAAGAGTAACCAGACTCAAGAGGATGGTGTGTTTTGCCATGATCTATAGTAAGACTTGGTAGAAAAAAAACTCTAGTATGAAATGGATGATCTTGATTAAAAAGAATGTCTAATTGCTGTGGACTGTTTAAGATGAAGTACATTTCAGGTCTCAAAGCTTCTTGATTTAAAGGGTCTTTGGACACCGTATTTTACTATTTTGAGCGTGTCTTTGCTACTGAACAGTTCACGGTAGCCGTCCTTGAAGAGTATATCTGAGGAAAGTTTACATTTGGATCTTTGCAGTATTTCCAGGAACTGGTCAAAGCTTATTAATATACAATAATTGATACCAAATGTAATAATTTCAAATGATTAATAACTTTGTCATTGGTGTTTGGATAACCTTATACAGCCATACAATTAGATTTGGACCTCGACTACTTGGAACAAAATTTGAACATCAACAGAAACCAAAAAAAAAAAGAAATCTTATGAGCCTGAAAAGGTTTGGTACAGATATAAATTCTACCTGTGCTCATTGTTGCAGGACAAGGATAAAGCAGCAGATATTTCAAAACAAACTAGGCACCTTGAGATAAAAGTATATGTATCATATGCATCAAGAATTGGACAATTATGAGAGTCTGTAATCAGATCAATATTAAATTTGAATTACAAAACCTTCATGCATGTCTACCAGTTGTGTTCTCTACTTGATACCTGAAGCCCTCAGCTACAATTTGATGTGGAAACTGTTACATTAGTACACAATATTGTTTGGCCACTTTAAACTCAAGCATTCATGTTGTTGTTTTTTGGGTCTCGCAAAAGGCCTCATACTGGAGAATATTTCGATTGCCCATCATAGATGAAAATACGTATAACCTGCAAAGCATCGCAATCTTCATATTTAGTAATCCAGTGGAATAAAAAATAGGATTTCCAGTCAGACGTGCATAATGAAAATTCTGGTGATGGATAATTCTGAGGAATAAGTGGCCATTTCAGGATTAAAGAAGTAGCACTAAGGGGCATCAGGTTCTTCCAATATTCCTGTTTGAAAGAATCTGGCGCACCTTAAAGAGCACTACATTATATTAAATTACAGAATCACACATGACCAAATTGCCAAAATGATTTAAAAAAACAAACATACAGAAAGATAAAAATAAGAAACTGAACAGATGAATTCCATAATCAATGCAAAAAAACATGACAAGGTTTCACAATAAAGAAGTATCATTCGGTTGGATGAACAATTATGCAAGCACTGCCAGCAGATTATGACCCAATAATACTTGGTTAATCAGCCTAACGGAGAACACTTAAAGCCGTATGCAAGATAAGATCAAGATTGAAGTAAATAGTTTCTTGATAGCCACCTAAGAGATTTAAAGATGAAAAGATAATAACTACAACCTAGCAATCAGCAGGTTTAAGTCCCAATCCTATAATTGTTCTTCCTAGTGATAAGATATACAGTATGATTCTAAAACTAGTAAAGGTTCTGTAGTTGACAAACCTTTGAAAGAAAATGATTGCTTCCTCCAGACAAAAGAATCAGCTACTGGATGAGAACTGAATCATTCTTTCTTCTTTTACCTTCCATACTGGTGAGAGTGATGCTTGATACCATCTTCAGATTATGCAAGGATCATATCTAATCTGAAATCCACTATGAACAGAGCAGGTTCCAGATTAGCTGACTTAATAAGCAGTTAACATCTGCCTTCTACAACAGTTAATGTACTCTTTAGACAACTCTGAGACATCTCTCGCCAAACTACAGCCCGCAAGAATATTAACATGACCATGACAAAGTGATAGTATCCCAAAAGTATTACTTACGCCATCAAGTTGCTCAAAATTCACACCACGTGAATGCTAAATAAAGGCCAGAATCTAATTCTCCAACACTACCTCTGTGCAATGAATACAGCTAAAGAACATTGACAAATCCTATAAAAGGAAAATGTTAATACAAGCTGGCATAACCTAACATAAGTGCTCCACGGTACATCATTCCCAGAAGCAGAAACATCATGGCAACCAAGAAACTACGTTGCAGATGGTGTGGCCTGATGTCTCTACTGCCACTTGAAGCTCAATCCCTATCCTGCCCATCATGTCAGACTGTTACGGTGGTCCAGGGTGGCTATAATGGTCATCGACCATCTGGAGGCTATATCATTCCTGCGAATGGATATGGGCCTAACCCAGGCTATCCACCTAATGGTAGACCCCAGCATCCTGTGAATGCTGGTAATTCTTATGCAGCACGGCCACATCATCACAGTCCAATGAACACTGGCAGCAATTACCAGGTCCCACAACAGTTACGCCCTCCTGCTGCACATGGGCGTAAACGTGCTGTTTTGTGTGGAATTAACTACAAGGGAAACAAACAGAGTCTAGAAGGAAGCATCAATGACGTGCTGCTGATGAAAAATCTTTTGGTTGGAAAATTGGGTTTTCCAAATGCCTCCGTCTTGGTTCTGACAGGTTCTTCATTTACTAGCACAAAGTTTGCGATATTTAATTACCTTGATGTAGAAACTAGTTCGCTGGAAGTTCACCACGCATCCACATTTAATGCTCTCAATATTCTGTTTAAACTTACACATGTACACCATTGAAGAGGGAGCAGTGTTCACTCTGGCTGTGTTTATTTAAATTTAAATACTGCAAAACATGCACCTATCTTCAGTAAATCACATGTTAATTTCACAATGCAGAAGAGGAAGATTATTCCCGTATTCCAACAAAGCAAAATATCCGATCTGCTCTGCGGTGGCTCGTCCATGGTTGTCAGCCAGGGGACTCTCTGGTGTTTCACTACTCCGGCCATGGCTCGCAAGTAAGAGACCGCAACGGGGATGAGGTTGATGGATATGATGAATCCTTATTGCCAGTAGACTATGAATTCGAGGGGAGAATACTCGATGATGAGATTAATGCCACTATTGTCCGACCACTGACCCAGGGCGTAACACTCCATGCCATCATAGACACTTGCTTTAGTGGAACCTTCTTAGATCTCCCGAATGTTTGCAAATTGAATAGGTCAGAGTTTCTTCAAAATTGAGGCTATCACTTGACTTCTATTTCTATTGTTAATCAAGTAAAGTAACTCATATTATTCAATCAGGCAAGGATTTTTCAAGTGGCTAGATCACCGTGTTCCACATGCATATAAAGGTACTAGTGGAGGATATGCAATCTCTATCAGCGCCTGCGAGGACCATCAAAATTCTGGAGACACCACGGTCAGAAATTATATTTTGTCTCTTATTATAGCAGATATTCTAATAAGGAAACAGCAGTTGATGATGCCTTAGAAATTGAAAGCACCAAAATTAAGATATCTGCTAGCAATCCGAAACAAAACCTGTTACTGATAAGGCTTATGTGTCTGAGTCCCTTAGCACATATTGAGATCTGCTAAATCAAGCTTGATACTTGCTAAACCTACAGAATTGATTAGTCACAAAGCAACAAACAGCAGTTCATGAGTTGAAGGAAGGGCATGGTGTGTTAAATTGCTATCAAGAAATCACACTTGTGAATTACAGTTTGGACCTTTAAGGCCTTCCTAAGTAACACTCCCTTTGTGGTGTCTAAGATGAAAGCTACAACTCGTTAAGTTTAAAAAGTAACTTATCATGATGAAATTAAAACACAAGCATGATAACTGATCATTTACTGCAATGTTCAGGCATTTACAGGTGCCCCCACAGGTGCCTTAACTTATAGCTTTATCCAAACTTTGGAATGTGAACCAAGATTGAGTTATGGACGTTTACTTGAAATCATGAGCAAGAGGATAAATTCGGCAAGAGACCAAATTGGCTTGAATGCAAATGCAAGCAATACATCACAGGTACTCTCAATTTCATATGTTATGCCTCTTCTGTTACAATTTACAGAGTTCACTAACTGGATTCAATAGTAGAAAAAATTGAACAAAATATAGCGAGTTTATAATACCCTTATATGTTCATTATTACTCTACTTGGTCTTCTTGTGATAACATTACTACATGAGTAAATTTCAGCTGCATGATGTTTGGTTAATTTTAACATATCATCGTTACAGAAGTAAATAGCATTTACTTGTATCTGCAGGAACCTCAACTATCATCTTCTCACAAGTTTGACATTCACACGAAGCCGTTCACTATGTAAACTGTATAAGCGGTCACCTGAAGAGTTGATATGTACAAGTTTCAGCCATTTGCAAATAAAGCATGAGAGTATGGCTCATGCCTAGAGAAAACCAATGTCTCAGTAAGACATGATAATATGTTCTAGAATAATCCCTGAGATTTCAGTCTGTGTAATTTCATAATGGAAATATTACTATATTTTTACATATTTGCAATAGAGGACCTGTGGACATTGAAGACGAAGACATACTAAAACCAACAAAAGACAGAAAAAAATTGAATAAGTAAATAGATAAACGAATAGGAAAGGAAAAAACAGAAAAGAGAGACCTCTGCTTTACATTATCCAGGTAAAATGCAAGAGAAAATCAATTGATATATATGTTCCATTATTTTTCCAACTTCTCCCTCTTTTTTTTTTTTCAAAAACAGAACGAACATATTCAAATAATGAAGAATTTTACGTCAGTCAATTACACTGAAAAGGTGCAAGAGTTCATTAGATGGCAACCTCTACATTTGTTCGGATTCACAAAAATTCCTGCAAAGCATCTCGACATAATAGGTTTGAAAATTGGAAATTCATGACGTCTATCTGCCCCTTGCTAGTTAAAGTTTAAGATGCTAATTTAGCATCATTAATTTGCTCTACTTTCGAAGAATAAACCACATGAAGCTGTTATCCAATGAATTTAAAAATTAGAACTCCAATGTTCATCCCCAATAATCCACCTACTAGAACAATTAAAGGCTTATTTGCGGATATTAATTTTGAATTCGGTTGGATTGTGCAAGAGATTTAAGACCCATTGAACAAGAAAACTGAAACAAAGTTGAAATGTGCAAACTTTGCATGACAGGTTACCCAGTATTTTTCCCCCTTTACAAACACAGAGACATTTATACATGATTAGATACACCAACATGCTATTAGTGACTGACTTCCCAAATATGCATCTTCAAGTAATAAGTACAAAAATGTATTTTCAAACAACACTTAATGTGATTCGTAGATCAGAATTAACTTATTAATAAATCAGACTTACTGTTAGTAATACCCAATTAGAGCCAGCCAGGCAGCATGATGTGCACTCACCATAAATTATTTCCGTTGCATCTGATTCTCGACGACAATTCTGACATGCTCTTTTTAAGTGCTTGAGTCTGCTATCTCAAGGCCCCTTTTCCTGGACCTGATTCTTACAAAATATGCTGAGGTTTTAGTCAGAAACTTTCCTATGATTTACAAATACAAATACATCACTTGAAACGTGCCATTAGAGATATTGATTCCAAAAAAAATTATTAGTATATTACTATACTCACTTTAAATCAAGGACGGATCTACGTACATACTAGTTGGAAAGCTGTCACTACTCATTCTCCTCTCCAAGGCATGAATTAGAAGTATTTGTAAATTTTCACGTTCTTGAGATTCATTGAGGCTAAAAAAACAGCCACCAATAGGAAACTGAATCGGTATTCTTTTGCATAAAAGGCTCATTTTAAACATAAGGTGGTACTTCATATACTTTATTGAATGTGTAGGATGAAATCAGATACAAACTCAGTCACCATCAGATGTATTACTAGTCCAACTCTAACCCCTCCGCCTATTTGTCTATCGGTAAACTAGAGAACTCATTGATTCTTCAGAAGTACTATTAGGCATCATTCCTTAAGTTCAGCATGCTAACCATTGAGTAATATTATTCTCTGGAGCTACTATAGACCTGCTTAAACACACTGATATCCAATGAATTCAGTTTGAAAAGTATTCTTTGATCTCCTATTTAGGAATTTTATCCCCAACAAGAAAAGAATCCAAGTACAAGAATCAAATTCTCCCACACTGTAGCACCACAAACCTTATGCTATAGAATGTAGCATATTTTTGTGATAAGGAAAACGTTACCTGAGAGCAGACCACATATATATAACGTAATATAAGTGATATCCCGCTGCACTTTCTCTTGCAAAATATATTGGGAACCCATGGCAACCAAGACATTCCGCTGCAGGTGTGGGATGCTGTCCCGTGTGCCACTTGAAGCACAATCAGTATCCTGCCCATCCTGTTATCGCATTACAACAATCCAGAGTTACTACGATAGTCACAGCTCACCTGGAGGTAATCTCATGCCTATGAAAGGTTATGGGCCTAACCCAGTCTACGCACCATACAATAGACCTCATCGTCCTGTGAACACAGGTAATGCTTATATAATGCAACAACAGACTCCTCGGCCAATGGCCAACACAAATGTTTATCAAGCACCACCTCATTTACATCCCCCTGTTAATGTTTATCAAGTACCACCACATATGCTCCCTCCTGGTAATGCTAATCAAGTGCCACCACATGTACGTACTCCTGTTAATGTTAATCAAGTACCACCATATATACGTCCTCCTGGTGCATATGGGCATAAACGAGCTCTTCTATGCGGCATTAACTATGAGGGAAACAAACAGAGTCTTGATGGAAGTATCAATGATGTTCTATGGATGAAAAGGCTTTTGGTTGGGAAGCTGGGGTTTCCAAACTCCTCTGTTCTACTTCTAACAGGTATTACTAGAGCTAGCAAGTGATTATAATATATATAAATATTTTACTTTAATATGGATTTATTTCAAATTCATCAGACCTCCACATTTTGCACTCTCTGGGTGGTAGTTATAAATCACTTAATTAGACTGAAACCTGAAGGCATATACTAATTTGTAGTGTTGTGCCTTCCCAATAAACAACAGAAGATCAGGATTACACACGTATGCCAACAAAGCAAAATATTAGATCTGCCCTGCGTTGGCTCGTCCACGATTGTCAGCCAGGGGACTCATTGGTATTTCACTACTCTGGACATGGCGCACAAGTGAGAGATCGTGATGGAGATGAAATAGATGGACTTGACGAATCCTTGTTGCCTGTGGACTATGAAACTGAGGGAAGAATACTGGACGATGAAATTAATGCCACAATTGTCCGGCCACTGCCACATGGAGTAATACTTCATGCCATCGTAGACACTTGCTTCAGTGGAACCTTGTTGGATCTTCCAAATGTGTGTAGGATAAACAGGTAGATTTAAAAAATGCAATTGAAATTCTTTGGTCATTACTTCATTTTCTGGCCATGTAAAGTAGCTTGGTTTTACAATCAGGCAAGGATCTTACAAGTGGGAAGATCAACATCGTCCACATGCCACATATAGAGGAACGAGTGGAGGATGTGCGATCTCTATCAGCGCCTGTGATGATCACCAAAACTCTGGAGATACCACGGTTAATTTCATATAATTTCTTTTCCCAAGTTGATTCATATCATATTGTATTTAAGAGAAGGCCTTAGTGACTAGAGGTAATATTCATAAAAGGAAAATGCCATGTAAATATAATTTGTCATCCTCTTGGGAGCTTCTGACCTACGAAGTAAAAATCTTATTCGAGGTCAGTGCTTAATAATAATATTTTCTAAACTCACCAGGTTTGAATGCCACTCTCGTAAGAAAGTTAAAAAGCTCATACCCTGTGCATACAACGTACTTAGTTATGGAGATGATGAATAAATCATTGGTAACTGATCAAATAATTTATTCAGGCTTTTACAGGTGTACCAGTAGGTGCCATGACTTACTGCTTTGTCCAAACGTTGGAACAAGAATCAAGATTGACTTATGGGCGTTTAATGATGATCATGCGCAAGAGGATAGATGCCGCACGAGGCCAAGTTGGCTTGAACAGCAGTGCACCTAATTCATCACAGGTCTCCCTCATAAATTCTTCCTTCTTCACTTGCAAGCATAGCCACATATCAATTAGAAAATTTTACATTTAAAGCAAAAGAAAAAGTCTAGTCAAAATATGGATGAAAACGTTGAGCGTTTTGGACTCTTTTTTCTTCTCAAGAAGTAAGTGGGAGTTCTTTTCTTTTTTCTCATTTCTTCAGCCAAGAGTTTAGCAGATTGAGAATAAACACTTCTTCTGAAATTCCTAAGAACTATGAAATCAAAAAAGACTTCATCACCTTTAACTCTCTAAGCTCTAAAGTTACTATCCACATTCCTATTTTATTTATTCTAAACAAATTCATTTATACATAAAGATTTCCTCCAAGTTACTAAGATGCCTGATTATTGTCTGCCTTGAAGAGTTCTGCTATATATATCTCATCTTTTTACTGCATATTTTTGGTCAATTGACTATATTAACACTACTATTTTAACGGGTATTTACTTTACTTTGCAGGAATCTCAATTGTCATCCTCTAACATGTTTGACATCCACTCAAAGCCTTTCACTATGTAAAATAAGTGAATCACTGCACAGTCAGCTAGCAGGCACAAATCATACATGACACTTTAGCTCTAGTAAAAGGAAGTGGATATCATAGCCCTCCTTTCTATCAATAACCGTATGTACTGCACGGTGACAATTGTTGATCTTGTAGCAATTGACTGAAAAGAAAGAGAAAAAATAATAATATAAACCTTATGAGCCTTAACTGTGTGTTTTAAAACTATATTTCCTGTACAAAGCTTTGGTGGGATCGAGAAATATAACATTGATCTTGAATTCTTTCTCGTTGTGTACACATGATTAATGTTATTTCTATATTGCTTCTACAATTAGATAGAGTAGAAGGCACCTGGAAGGGTCCCAGATGGGGAAACCATTAAAAAAAAAAATTACTTTTGAGTTTTGTTATTATGCAGGTTTAACAACATTAAGTAGTAGAGTATCATTTACATGCTTTGATCCATCAGTTCACGTGCCATAAAATATCTCCACTGGCTTCCATTCGACTGGTATAACTCACAAATGTTTACTCTTGGTAAAAAGCTTTCACAAAGTATTAATTAACCAAAAAATCCTTCAATTACCGTCTGCACTTGCATTGCCAAAGCTCCAGAAATGAAGAAATTAAGTATCATTCAAGTCTTAAGTATCATTCAAGTTCTAAATAAGTCAAAAAAAAAAACTTGAATACAAAGTATGGTTTTTCTGCCAAAACCACCACATAATCCTCCCCGTCCCTAGAACTGAAACTGGTCAGAAAGGACAAAAAAGGTGCTAAACAGCATGGAGAGATCAAGCTGTAAAAGATAATTGCAAGTACATGCACTAAATTCTAAAACATAATTGTTTACCTTGACACTCTCAATCAGGCCTGCCACAAAATAGTCCGCATCCCCTGTATCAAACATCCATCCTGTCAGAAGAGGAAAACTATCTGTCAGGCTCATCTCCAATGTCATATTTTAGACTTGAACAACATAAGAAATTCTTGAACTAAAAGTAAGTTGGCTTACTCTGATCATCTGATCATTGATCAAGACTGCTTCAATTTCACCTGGTCTAGAAGCACCTCCAAGGACCAGAATTTAAAAAATGATTATTTGTCTCTTCATTTGAAGTTTACTCCACGGTGCTTTCATCACAGAACATTATCTACTCATGTTAACAACTTGTGCCCCCATGAGACTAACGCTCCATCTTCTAGAATTATTCCAGAGATTCAGGGTTTGGAATCTGTGGCAGGTTTTAAGATGTATTTTACTTTTGCGGTGCGAGAAAATAAATGAATTTTGAAGAAAACAGTAATAGGTTCTAAGGTTAAACATAATGAAGGTCACGGATGAGTAAAGATGTATGCCAGTAAAAAGATGAACAGGGGATGTAAGACACGTGATTGTAAGGGTTGTAACTTGTCTAGAAAAGAATGAAAAACATGTTTTTTGGGAGGTATAAAACATATTTATACAAAAACAATTAATGGCTGATAAGTTGGTTACCCTAAAAACGTTCATTTAAACACAAAAGCATGCCTTGATCATAAAAGACACTATCAGAGAGCTGACTTCACATCTAATAAGCATGTGTTTGGAACAGTGACTTAAAATATTGAAGAATCAAACTAGTTTGATGAACCACCATAATGAGAGGGAAATGGGCACCAAGATGGCCAGATCTTAATGCACTCAGTAAAAATCAAAGAATCTGATCCTAGGCTCTCCTCTTCTTTAGTGTGCAGTACAGAAAATGTGATTTTCTCTCTCTTTTCCCCAAAAGTGAAAGTATGTTCTTCACAAGGTTGTAGTGCTCAGGCCTGTCATGCTTACTACGCTGGACCTGATTCTTTGAAGTATCTTGATAGAGACTTTAGTTTCTACACTCTCACAGACAAAACATTGATCAAATTCTACCATACTATTGAAGACATAACATCCTAATCTATCATTTTCAAATGCAGACTTCCTATGTTCACTAGATTAATCAGCGTGCAAAATCATATTATTCTATTCCCACTTACATGGGTATCAAACAATTAGCACTGCAGCAGGATCTTCAACCATGCAGAACAAAGGTATGGATCTGATTCTCATCTCTCTCTCTGTGGAATAAAGACAACAGCCTAAAAACCAATTTTACACCCTTTTTCTAGTGCTCGCATTTGTGTCTCAACACCCTTATATGTAACCTACTCATGAGGAACTCAGTACATAGAAATGGCAAGCAATAAAGTGAGATGCAACTACTGCAGTGTCCAGATAAAGTTGCCTTGCACCCTGCAGGTCATCCAGTGTCCATTGTGTAAAAATATCATCCATATTGAAGCCAATGATCCTCTGGGTCAAGCCCACAATTCGATTGTACATACTGCAGCCAGGATAAAGGACATGCTAGGTAGAGCCTCTACCAATATCAATGTGATGCTAGCATCAGGAAACAACCAGTCAGGCTTGGGTTCTAAAACATACCTACAAACGACTAGACCTACAGTACCACTGCTCCCTATCTCGGCACATGGAAGGAAGCGAGCCGTGTTATGTGGAGTCAGCTATAACGGCCAGAGACACAAGCTACACGGAACTGTCAACGATGTCAAGTGTATGAGATACTTTCTCATCCAGAAGCTCAGCTTTCCAAGTGATTGCATACTTGTCCTCACTGGTATTAAAGATTTGAGTTGCTCTTTCAACTTCTCTCACTAGACATTAAGTTCATTGCTATCACATCAACCTTGGTTAACTAATCTAGTACACACATCTTTCAAACAGCATGTACACAATCCTTCAAACATTATTTCAGCTAAACTGATTAAAGTGACTTTTACATTGAAGGAACTTAGCCTAAAGGACTCTCTGAAACAGATGAATTAACCCCTTGTACAAACAGATGCACTAAAAACGAACAAACTCCTTGGAACTTAGTTATTCAAGATGAATTGTCCAAGAGTCTAACTCACTCGGATTATATTGTTTTTCATCCTTTCGCATTACGCTCACAGCTCAAACTTCCAGAAAAGTTTACGACACTAATAACTTGAAATCACTTGCGGTGACCAAACTCCAGGGAGGGGTGGAGTAACTTGCTATTGAGTTGGTACTGTAATAACTGTTGTTCTGATGACTTTTATTACCAACATGCAGAGGAAGCCTCAAATCCAGCCTTGATCCCGACAAAAAATAACATCAGAAAGGCCTTGCAGTGGCTGGTCCAAGGATGCCAATCAGGGGACTCGTTAGTATTTCATTACTCTGGCCATGGCTCACAGCAACTTGACTTTCACAGGGATGAAGTAGATGGCTATGATGAAATGATATGGCCAGTGGATCATCAGATAGAGGGTAAAATACTGGATGATGAAATCAATGCAACAATTGTGAGACCACTACCAAAAGGAGTTAAACTGCATGCTATTGTTGATGCATGCCATAGTGGAACTATACTTGACCTGCCATATGTATGCAGAGTAAACAGGTCCGTACTAGAATTTTAGAACCCCATCTTACTTTTTTAAAGGTAACAAGAAATTAAAATTTAAACGAAATTGAAGCTTAACAGCGTTAATACATTTATCATGAAATAGGGATGGATACTATCTATGGGAAGACCACGGTCGCCGGTCATCTATTTATAAGGGTACCAATGGTGGACTAGCTATATCCTTCAGTGCCTGTGATGATCATCAAGTATCAGCCGATACTACGGTATTTTGTTATTTACCTCTTCTGCAAATGATTATATAAGATCTCCTTGACCCTGTACTACTCCATTGCTACAAGTCTTGTAAATGGTTAGAATTTTAATGGTTTCTTTACTTCAGCTTCAAATAAGGAACTGTCAATTTCACCTAAAGGGGTTTAGAAAATGAAGAATGAAAAGTGATTCAAAATATATGGAAATGGATAATATTGTCATAGAACTTTTGATTTGTGCAAAGATGGAACCAGTTGCAAAATAGAATTAACGTTTTGTGGTGGCTCAAGTTAGATTAACATTGCAGCCACCAGAGTAGAGTATAGATATTAAGGACTTCTCTCCAATACAATTACATGTCAGTCTATGAAATGAATAAATCACCATGCATCCTTAGATATACATTAAGCATATCTACGAATCCAGTACGTGTCATTTAATCTCTCTATTGTGCTTGTTCATAAACAATCCAAGTCCATTGATTCGTTTGATATCTAATTACAAGATTGATTTAGAAGTTAGTTTACGAGACTGCTAATTCATAATGTTAAAAGTTGTGAGTGTGTTTGTGTGTGTGCGCATGCAAAGATTAATCTAGATACTTGTGCAGGCCTTTTCGGGCAACGCATCAACAGGTGCCCTGACATATAGCTTTATCCAAGCTCTAGAGAATGAAGCTGGATTGTCATATGGTCGCTTGCTTAACGTTATGCGTCGAAAAATAAGTGAGACCAAAGATGGGTATCTCTTGAATGGTCCCGTGTCATCTTTCGTGAGAAATATACTGTCTTCCAGATTATCACAGGTGATATTTTCATTTTCTGACAACTGATTATTACAGATTACCAGCATGCTTTTTAAGCTTCTTTACATCATCTCAAGAAATTAGTAGTACTATCACAACGAATCGAACAAATTCCAACAGTATCTAAAAACGGGAAGACTATGCAAGCCAAGAAAAAATGTTTAGTTTTGAAAATGTTCCCAGAAGTATTCGAGTCACTGATTCAACAGTCAGGGTATGTTAAGAAGAATTAAACTCTACAATTGTGTATTAGTTCATCTCCATATTTTGAGGGAGCCAATTGTACTTCTTGTGCCTCACCCCAAACACGTTTAAAATTTCAATGCCCCAAATTCACACTTACGAAATACTATCATTTAGAACCTGTTCTACGTAACATGATAGTGTATAGTCTATTACAATTAGGAGATTGTCTATTTTACCGTGGTTGCTACTGTACATGTGCATCAGTGCATGTAAAGGTCCTGAATAGCACTTCTAAGTTTTAGCTCTTCTCAACTCCTAGTTCCTATATGACTCAAACTAAATGAAATCTTATACGATGTTAAAAACGTGCAGGTGCCTCAACTATCATCGTCGGAGACATTCGACATTTACTCAGTCCAGTTTAGCATGTAATCAATCATATGAAGGCAAATCCATCTCAAATGTTTCCTTGGAAGGTGCAGAAAAGACTCTGTGATTGTGTAGGAAACTTGTGTTGATTCAGGTCAGAATAAAGATGAGTGCGTGATCCTGTACAAGATTCCCAACCAAAGGAATCAGGTTTTTCTGGATAATAAAAAATGCTTGCATTAACATTGTAACTTGTAAGTAAATATGCAATATGTAAGATTGCTAGTACTAATGGATGCAATACAAGTTGAATAGTTGATAAAAGCACATACGAAATAATTTCATGTCTGAGCGGAATATTATCGAACAGTTGATGGTCACTGGTATGCAGACAGTTAGAAGTGTTTGCCTCTACGTTAGATTGGAGAAAGCTTTCATGAAATCCAGGCGGAAACGGGAAATTTGAGTTTCCGTCCTCATAATTTCGCATTTTCGCCACTTGCAGGAACTAAATCCAATCGACACCGAGTTCCTTCATTTCTCCAGTCCAACAGTGTAAAATTGAAATTGCAGTACTCCACAATTATAATCATATCCGTATAATACCTAATTATATCCGTATAATACCCGCGCAAGGGTGGCTCACTTAGTTAAACCTTAAAAAGAGAGCAGAATATCCTTTTGATTACAAATCCGTAGGGTGTGATTGCACAAATTCAAATCCTTAGGGTGTGATTGATAGGGAGGATTGTGTATTTTAAATCATTCATTAGTTATTGCATGTGTTTTAGTTCCAGTTCAAAACACATGTATTTTGACCGAATTTTATACTATTTGGTACATGATTTGTTGATATAAAAACTGTGCGATTCTCATAACCTCAAACTTGGTACCAGTTTCACATTTTGTGTTTATGTGTGTACAATTTAGTCCCAAGCGCAAAATGACTAATTAATTCTTAATTTTACAAGATCATTTTGTATTGTTTGGTAAAATTGTGTTTGTTCATGTGTTTTAGTCATATTTCTCTCAATTTGTTAAAATTACTTTTTTAAATTTCTCAGCTATTTAAATTTGTTTATAAATATTGTAAAACTATCAAAATTAGATTTCATTTAATTTCATTTGCTCCCCTTCTTAGCTTTATGGAAAATATTGTCCGTGTTCACCACATTGGATACATAAAAAGGATTAAAGGAACATGTAGATGCAGAATTAATAAAAGATTGCTGATTTGGTAACTTCTAATACACATGTTAATGTTGTCATAGTATCAAACCAGTGGAAAAGCATAAACATATGCTTAAAGTCACAGGCTCAGTTTAATTAGTTCATTGTTGGTAACTGGTAGTCTGGTAAGGTAATAACTAATAAGGGATTTTTCACTGAACACATACGTTAAATGCATTTCTGCCCAGAAACAAGACTAACACAGTGCATTGCATTTCATCTATAATTACACTGGCGAACGGACTAACCGACGCAAACAACAATGGAGTAAACTTCAACATACTCACACAATTTACACGAGTATGTTGAAATGCAACTAAAAATGTATATTGATAGAAATGCAACTAAAAATGCAATTCATTTACTAATTACATGTCAACTGACAGAAATCCACCTGTTTGCCTCCTCTCAATCGGTTGTCGGTGGAATGAGTTATGAAGGGAAATCGTTGATGGTGAAAACAGATATATTGGTGAATTATTGAATAATTAGAGGACATGTTAGGTATTCCGTAATGAAAATGAGGGGGTAATTTAGACATTTCGCAAAAAAAATAGGTATTTACTCAAGGGTTGTAAAAGTAAACACAAATGGGCAAAAGACCTCATTATTTATCGGGCTATACAATTCCAAACACATGACATTTAAGCTACTAATTGGTGTAGAAAATACGGTCAACCCAAAACCCCCTAGCAATCACACCCTTATGAAACGATTGTTTGCAACTTATATCTTTTGAATCGAGCCCGTCTCAACTTATCATCATTCGGATATGTAATCAAAATTCATAAACCTTTTGGTGCACACTAATCTCGTCGGATTTCAAAGTAAGCATGATGTATTAGTTTTTGAACATGTAACACCGGTTAAATTGATTGGCATGGCATTCAAATGGACATTTGGATGGGATTTTGGTGAAATTGATTTGAAATGGAATTGAAATTGAGTATTTGAAGTGCACTGTTCATCAAGCCAAATTAAACGATTTAAGTGACATGCTAATCCGCGCCCTTCAAATGTTTCAATTTCTCATTACAATTTGATTTTTTCATGGAAAAGAACATAAACACATGTCCCAGTGGAGTTATCATCTTCAATTTATTTACAAATTACAATCACAATGTTTCTCTCCCGCCAAAAGTACTCATAACTCATTATAAATTGGACCATTAAATAAATATTAAAGGGTGAATTACCAAAGCTAAGCACCTCAAAATTCAATTATGTGAAATCACTCAAGTTTACACTGCTTCTCCAAAGTGGTACACTAATTAAGCAGCGGCAAGCCCCAAAAGTGAAACTTTGGATTTTGATGAGACTGAGACGAATTGCCGAATGAATCTTTACCAACCAGAAATGATTTCAGATGCTTTGCAAAATGCCTTGGCTTTTCAATGTTCACTGCATGTCCTGCATTCTTTATCACCACTATCTCTGCATTATCCCCGATGTGCCTGCACATACGAAATTCACTTGTTACGTGAGATGGTGTCACGTCTCATAATTCGTAATGAGATTAAATTACGAGTTGTAGGATTACCTTTGTAGCCTGTGCCCTAATTCCAGTGGAAATATCTTGTCCTGCTCTCCCCAAATGATCAGAGTAGGCTGTACAATACTAGGAATTTCAGACAGTTTCCTTTCCTTGATTAGAGCTTGGATAAGTTCCTTCTTCTGCTCCACATGATCAGTGCAGAATACCTGTCATCATATATGCACAGCAAATTATAAGATAACGAAAGCAAAGATAAGAGCGCAATTCGGAGAAAATATACAGGGTGGTCGACTTACGTCAATGTAATCTGATAAGAAGCACGAAGGCACGCCCTTGACCGGCCTAACGAAGGCAAACTTCATCAACTCCCTCAACCTCTCCGGTGTCCGTGGCATTAAAATATCCGCAACCTCATCCAAATCCGACACCTCAAACAACCCGTTCGTCAAATCCTTCTCCTCCAAACACACCCCTGTACAGCACAGCACCACCTTCTCCACGGCCTCAGGATACTGCACCGCCATGCTATACCCAACAAACCCGCCGTAGCTGATCCCCACCAGGCTCATCTTCGTCACCCCGTGCGCCTCCATCAGGCGCATCACGCACTGCGCCTGGAATGCCTCCTCGCGATCCGGTCGGCTCGTGGATGAGTCCCCGAAAAACAAAAGATCCGGGACGTAAATGTTGAACCGAGGCATCAGGTACCGGAGCAGATCACCATACTGCCACATTGCGTTGGCACCGAATCCGTGAACCAATAACAGGTTCGGCTTCGTCGGTTTTAGGGTCTTTGGCATCCAGCAATGCATGTAGGTGCCGTCGAAGAGATCGGTTTTCACAGAACGGAGACCGGAATAGGAGAAGAAGCTCCGGTAGAGCCAATCTGCGGATCCTGTGAAGCTCAAACATCTCGCCATTTTTTCACGTTGATGCCCTAGACGTGAGAATTTGGGAGATGGGTTATTGTTCCTGTTGCATTATATATTGTGAAGGAGTGAAGGAGATAAACTGGATTTTCTGTCTCTCTGTTACCTCGAAATCTTCGAGTATTGAAACAGACTTGTTTTAGAGATGGCAATTGACGTATATATTATTAGGCTTGGATTCATTTATCATGTTGTGTTATTTCTTTTTTTGTAAAAGAATGTGGTTTGAGGCCGGTTATTAAGCTCGGATTCATCAATATCTATCATTGAGTGTTTTTCTCTTTATCTTTTCTTCTACTCCAAATATAGTGCCTTCCATTAGCAAAATCACGCGTCAAAACTTCCTAGTATCACGTCACATATTTAGGTCATTGCAATTTTAAGCAACAGTATTACTTTGTTAAATTGTTGATATGCTAATGCGATGCCACTACTAGAGGACAATTCAAAGTGGGAAACTCATGAGAAACTTTCAATTTACTTTTTTCTCAATACGCATTGTTGATAACTTCGAAGTTTACAATTTAGAATGGGTTAGTGTTGAATTAAAAAACAATCATTTTAAAATTGAGAGCAGTCGTGTTTGGTGATTTGTTCAATAGTTCATAATATATAATACGACAGCCCTCAAATTTAAGATAATTGCTTTTTATTTGAGATCACCATTTTAAATTTCAGCACGAATGAAATTAGGAGCATGATAGTTGGACTATCAAAATGTCCTTTATTAGGGGCAGGCACAACAGCCAGAATGGGTAAATATTACAGTAGTTATTACATGAACCGGCTATGTGAAGTTCCTGTATAACTTGAAATGGATATGTAAAGCACGTACTCTTGCATATGAACCTAAAAGGTCAATAGAAACTCTAACAACAAAATCTACAAGAAACTATTCAATGCAAGGTAACAAGTTACCAGTCCGGGTGTATTCAGAACTTTGTACCTGTAAGACCTGTAGCCGCGATCTTTATTCATTGATTCTCCTCACAAAAATAATTGGTCAGTGCTTCTGTTCCATTCTCAGATCTACCAAAATTCACAATCCACATAAAGAAGGGCAGATGACTTAACTAACTGATCAGTTTTCTCAGCCTTTTTTCAGCTAGAGCAGCAACTTTGTTTTGTGGTTCTAGAACAAGTGCGTGCTTGAAATCTGTAGTCAACATTGAAACAAAAACAGCAAAAGGAAATTGATGAGACAACATGAACACCACAAGTCACAATTTTATATTTAACACTCATTTCCCAGTTTCATAACGGAATCCACAAATTTATTAATAAAATGCAGATATGGCTTTGGCAAGAAAAGTAAAGGTCAAACCCGAGCCTGCAGCTGTCAAGATATAATAAAGTGATCAACCGAACGATATACTGAGGCCAGAGTAGAATAAAAGGTGGTTCATCAGTTTGACACCATACAGATATATGAAGTGATAAACCTAACAGTATACTGAGGTCAGGGTAGAATATAAGAGGTGTTTTATCATTTTTCCACTATACGAGACTAACTTCACAATAGACTGAGGTAGATTTAACTCCCCCACCCCATTCTTTATACCACAGTAACTTCCAGTATAACTTTGCCCCAACAGTATGTACTTTATTATAAACCTTCTGGGAATACGGTCTAAATGGTTCAGTTACTTCAATATCCTCCAGATACAGTTCCAGTCATATTCCTATTTAACTAGAACCGAGAGAGGTACTGTTAAAGGAATATTGTGACAAGTTATGTCATTCAAGAGAATAATAGAAAGATAGGATCTTTTTTCTGAGCCATGCTTATTTTCTTAAGGTTTCTTGGTTGAAACTATCCGCATATGCATCATATATATTGAACAGAATTGCAACTGGTTGCTGACCTTGAAGGGCCTCCCTGTAGAACATTTGTGATTCTTTAGCTGTACCTCGTCTCAAGTAGGCCTTCACATTCTGCAAAGATCAAATCACTTTAGCTAAACAAGATCACAGCCATGCTTTTTGCCAGACTAGAGAAAATATTTAAATTTTGCAGCAATGGACCAGTGAATTAGAATTTCCCAGATCCAGTGAATTACAATCTCCGTTGTTCACAGTTTTGTTTCAGCTGTCCATGTTATTCTAGATCATTCTTCCCAAATTGAGGCTTTATTTTGATTTTGAATTGCTTATTCAATTTCCCCCCATCTTATCCAGTTATTTTAGGATCAATGAATACTATTTGGGTGGCTAGATGCCGTGATTTCAGTTCAGTTGATGGGCAAAAAGTGAAGACAAATTCTACGACAAAAAAAAGACTGTCAGCAAATAGCCAGATTTGTTATGGTTGATCATCTTGAAAAATGACTTCATCCTTAGAAAAGCTCAGTATGAGCTAGCTAATGTGAAACTTCATCATTAGTCATTACTTGATAAGCTTGTTAGCTGAGATACAGGACAAATGCAAATCATTCAATTCAACTCATCAAGAAAATAAGAGGGACAAACAGTACAAATCAATATGATCATCTAAATGAGATGAGAAAATAAATCAAATTGAGCAACGACAGAACATCTGTAGAATGTAATGTAAAATACCCAGAACCCCTCACCTTCTTATCCAAAGAAATTGCCTTGCTGCAATCCTCCGCAGCCTCTTTGAAGCTGCATAAAATAACAGTTTACTCAGAATCAAATCTCTATAATGATACCACAAAGCAGGGTACTGTGAGAAAAAAGGTACATGACACATACCATGCCAACTCCAAGTAAGCAGCTGCCCTGTTAGAATAATAAGTCGCATTTGTCCCATTAAGTTTTATTGCCTCGGTGTAATAAGTTGTTGCCTTCTTCCATTGTTTCACTTTATAGGCAGCATTCCCCTGTAAACAAAAGAGGTCATGTGAGGAGTAAATGATGAAAAAAGAAAAAGTTGAGGGAAAAAGAAATTAAAGAATTATTAGTGATAAGAGTACAAAAACGGAAATAGCAAATTAAAACTAGACTTGTGTACCTTTTCTTTAAGAAGTTCAGCTGCGTCCATGTTGCCATTAGAATTCTCCGACGGCGTGGAACTGGAATGAAATTCGTCTCGGAGAGATTCATACATATCCAAGACAGTGTCAAGAAGGAACTTATCAGTTCCATGGGATGCAATAAATGACACAGAAATTAGGGACTCATCCTTTTGTCCAAATGGAACGGCAATCTGCAGATCATTAAACAAACAATTATTCCTCGGAGATGAGTATAAAAGACCCAAACTAGATAGATCCCACACTCTGGGAGTTGGTTAAAGAATGATTTCAAATTATTGAACAAAGCATTATATAAAGCATGTAATATGTAGTACCTGGCAACCGCCAGACATACTCGCAATACTCAGCAGAGCATACATTCTCTCGTGGAACTCCACAGGTGGGCCTCTCTTTAAATTAGTCTTGGGTGGATGATCAGCAACCGTTGGTATTACCAGAATTCCATCATTCTTCATGGTCAAACAATGCAATAATACTTTTTAGTTACAAAACAGCAATGAATAACCAATGATGTTAATAGAGCCCTAGTATGATCACAAAGATAAAATCATTTCGTGGATTGTAACTAAAGAAGGTGAGCTTGGGGGGCAACCAGTTACCTAATAATAACAACCATGATACTGTTGTCGGTTAGAAACTCCATGATGAATTGAAATTTTACTATTTAATTGGTTAAAAAAGTCGGATGTCATGATTCCTACACACCTGACCTTCTTGATTTAGTATCAGTACATGTGCAACATGCTACATAATTAAAGGATACGTAATTTGTACCAACCTAAAACCTAACATTTCCAACATAGACACCTAATCCAGCCACCAGTTCACACTGAAAATGGGGATGAACTCTGCTTGGATCACTAAAAATTAATTGTACCTTGAGGAGATTCTGCAGAGCAGATCGCATTTCAGTTCTAACTTTATATAGACTCTTGACATTCTCTTGTTCAGTGTTTAATGCAGTCCAAACTTGATTAGAGACATCAACAGCTAATTTAGGTTTGACTGATCTAACCCATTCTTCATGATTTGTTTTGAATTCATACCTGAAAGGCAAAAGGACACACTTTGAGATTTGCATTAAAAAATTCTCTGTACTTTTTTAATGGATTGGATAAGTGAAGTATCCGAAAACAACTCCATTTCCTATGCAGACGCTGTTGCCGTCAAAAGAAAACTAGCAACCAATGTGTAATGTATCTTTACTAGCTTCGTCTATATTTAGGTCCAAGCATTAGTTCATTACCTTTCTAATAAAATCATCGCAGAGGATAGGGCTTTCAAAGTAGATATACCACTTTCCTGGTTTAATGAATCATCATGAAAGAACGTCAGGCTGGGCACATTTGATGCAATATACTGACCAAGATTCATATGCTTGGGTGTCTGGTCTGCATGTTAGGGAAAGAAGAGTAAAGAAATAAATGAATGTGACTTCTCTGGTAAATATGGAACTTCACAGGATCACTTTATTTAGAAGTAGAATAAGATTTTAAACATACAGCCAGATAATTTCTCAGTTGCCTTTCTTACAGCCTGGACAGTCTTCAGCATGGGAAACTTAGAGAGCTGGAAGAGATCATCAGCTATAATCAGGCGCCGCGTTCTTTTAGGTTCTAAAAGATTTAACTGAAGTAGAACATGTCCCACACGATGCAAAACAGATGGATCAGATGCCAAACATCCTGAACCAGTTATACATAGCTGTTAATAAGTATGGAATAGTAACACATAAAAAGTAGGATGCTTGGTAACCGCACCACGTCTGGCAATTGAAGGTCCTTCTGAAATAATTTTAATCCTTTGAGTCTATTTGAATTGGCTGATACAGCCAAGATGCAAATAGGTTTAATTTCAGAGATGGAGACCAAGTTTGAGGATTCCAACAATATGATATAAACTTCAGAAATAGCAGTTCACCGCAGTATCACATACCAACAGTATCTAAACTTTGAGAGTTAGGTAAGACACCAATTGTAGACACAACCCCATGAGATGGTCTGAAGCCAAGGATGCCACAAAAAGATGCCGATACTCTTATACACCCAAGTGTATCGGTACCTGCAAGAATAATTTTGTGAGTACAAGTCAAAATTATGAACAGATAAATGCAACTTTAGATACATAAATTCATCTTTCACCAGAATATGCACATTTAGGCGTGTGACGTGAGATGGAGAAGAAAAATAGCCATGCCACCGGAACAACAAATTCGTTGTCGGTAACCAGGTAGAATCCACAAGGATTAGGCAAAGAAATTTTCTGAAACTTTCAAAGACATGGAACGTACAGTGTCTAGACACTAATCTCTTCTTTTAATAATTAAAAAAAACCTAAGCTGTGATTTTATTGAATGATGAAAAAGACACATGGCATTAATAAGAACCCATAAGAACAAGCAGCTTTAGTAACTTAGTGATGACAAGCAAAAAAACGTTCTTGTTCATTGCTCAACCACGCAAAAAGAAAAGAGAAGAAACTAATTGTATACATTTTAATGAAAACTACAATTGTAATTATTAACTTCTATTTCTTACATTACACGTCGAGAAATATTGCGCGATCAATAATATTTAAGAAAATGATAATCTTATTAATGCGCAAAGGTATTACCAAGAGCAAAATCTGTAAGCTGGGCAGCAACAGACACTGCTGATCCACATGATGAGCCACCCGGAACACAAGAAGGGTTCCGTGGGTTGACAGGAGTTCCATTATCTTTTATTTCACCTAACAACCTGCAATATTCAAAGAAAACTCAGCAGCTCCCACTTTAACTTTATTGCTCTGAACCCCAAAGTTCAACTTAAATGCACCCTCCGCCCACCCTTACAATCCACCAGGGATCACTTAAGAAATGGTAGGAGGAAAATCCAACAAAGGAAGAGCATCAATTTACCCCACATGCAATAAATGCGGTACATAATTTATATAACCTCGTCCGTTCAGACACTCATTTTACTTTACTAACGTGATTAGCTATTCACAGCTCAATATACTTCCAATGTCACAGATAACATATAGTAATACAACAAGTCAATCGAAACTGCAGAATAGAAGTCTAGCGCCAAGTGAAATGTAAATACCCAAAACCAAGCTCACTCAAGACCGTCTTCCCAACACACGTTGCCCCATTTTTCAGCATCTCAGACACCACTACAGCCGTTTTCACTGCTGCCTCGTGCGTCCTCTTCCAATCTGCACAGCCATACCCCGTCACATAGTCCTTCACATCAATACTGCAGTAAAGTCATAAATAGATTACCCATTCAGCCTATACATCTTGACGTATACCATAGCTCATAGAATGACAAGCTATCCTAAACATCTTAAATCAATCCAGAAAATTGCTCACCCATGAAGATCATCGCCAGTAATTTTTAACATTATTTAGCCATTAAGTAATTTTAAACATTATTAAACATTATTTAGCCAGCCTATGATTGTAATCAAAGTAAAAAAAATCTAGCCACTAGGCACTAATCCGGTTTACTTAACCTCTTGTAACTATGTATCAGATATGAGATATTACAATAACGTCGCCAATAAGAAAAATACTGCAAGCATGAGAAATATACTTGTCACTGATGGCGAAGTTGAGCGAGGAAAGTGATGGGCGAGCAGCAGGCGGCGGAGGCTGAGGGAAGGGGAGAAGCTGAAATCGCTCGACAAAAGCTCCGAAATCCTCCTTAACTAAGCTCCTGGCTTTGATTCGCCGCCGTTGGACCTCGGCGAGGATCAAAACTCCGGCGACACCGACGCCGATCACCACCCACACCTTGGGGTTTGACACTTTTGACATTTTCCCAATCGGGAAATGGAGCAGGAATGAAATGGAAGTGGTGAGAGATTGAAAAGTCGGCGAGTTGATTGTGGAAGGGTTTTAGAGAGAGGGTTTAAGGAGAGATAAAGAGGAAGAGAGAGCATTTGCATTTGATGTTGTGGCTGGTGCTCTGAGGTCGACGCGCGAAACATCCAGCTTGCCTTTGTGCGCAAGTCAATACCAATTTTGTAAGGAATCCAATTCGTCGACGGGATATTCCAGATTTTCAGTAATAACCGTTCCGTCCCGCATTTTTTTCGTGTGTTGATTTTTCCGATTAATTCTTTTTAATTTTAACTTTAAATTATCCTCAAACTATAATAACTAAATATTTAACAAAAATATATTATAAAATCTTACATCTTAATTTTTATACTATATGATTGTATTAAATCGTTTACATTTATACTTGAAAACATATTTGAGATAAAATTTGACAATGATTTACCCGAGAAAATCAACATGGAGAAATGAAGTAGGAACGAATATATAGTATACCATTATTATGGTCAGGGAAGTCAAATTATAAACGGTATTGTTTTCAAATATAAATGAGAATAATTAGGTGCATCAAATTAGTCAGTTGCCATTATTTTTATTTTTATTTTTCGATGAAAACAGAATATATTAAGCCTATAGTCATTGTCACTGACTCAAAATAGAGACTACAGAAATAGACAGATCAAGCCAAAACTTTTCCTCCCCATATCCAAGTCTAGCTAAATGATCGGCACACTCGTCTGCTCTCCTGTCGATCCTCTTCAAATCAATCTCCCAAGGCATCCGAATGAGCTCTTTGCACCTATCTACCATTGGATAACATGTTATAACGTACACGCTCGTGAGGCTGTATTATTTCATCCCAAATCCTTTTTGCAATTTTACAATGACGGAGAAGATGCACTACTGATTCCTCAGCTTCACCACACTGACTACAAACAGCATCTGGGGCCATGTTTCTCGAGAATCGCAGAACATTAGTCATTAGCTTATTTGTACAGCAAGCCAGATGAAGTGCTTTAATTTATTCGACAACTTGCTTTTCCATATTACCTTCCACTTGTTCGACGGGCGGGGCATCTCATGTTTTAAACTGTGGAGAACCTTATATGCCGATTGACAAGAAAACTCTCCCGACGCCGTTTCATTCCACAGCATCATGTCCCTCTGATCCGTGAGTCTGATGCCTGAACTTTCGAGTTCAGATCTTATGTCGTTTGGCAGCACAGTACGAAGAGCAGAGAAGTTCCATTCTCCATCCGCATTTAAAACTTGGTTGAGTTTTACTACGTAATCAAGTTCATTAACCTGCTCAAGTACCTCGACGAGTTTCATATCCTTGAACCATGTATCCAACATGAAGCTTATTCCTCCATCCCCAATCTTCCATCTGAAGCTTGCATTTAATTTTCCTGCACATTTAATCACACCTTTCCACATAGGGCTGTCCCCAGCTCTGGAAATATAGTGAAGAATACTTCTCCCCTTCAAGTATTTTGTGTTCAATCAGCTCCCTCCAGATTGTTCTTTCTTTCCTTGTGTTCCAAACGATCTTTGCAAGCATGGCCTCATTATTAGTTCGTGCCTCCCTCAAACCCAAACCACCCGCAGCCTTGAGTTGTACTACTTTTTTCCAGCCGACAAGGTGAGTTTTTCGTTGTGAAATATCATTAGACCATAGGAAATCGCAACTCAGCTTGTCCAATATATCACACTCGTGTTCTGGGAGCCAGGAAGACTGCATAATACAATGGACTGAGGAGGTAACTGACTGAATGAGAGTGGCACGTCCAGCAGTTAACAAAACTTGCTTCTTCCATCCTGAATATCGAGCAGTAACTTTGTCAACAAGTCTTTCAGCTTCCACTCTGCCCACTCTTCCGTGTCGCAGATATATACCAAGATATTTCCCCATATTAGGTGTCTGCGAGAACCCCAAGATGTCCGATATAGTTCTCTTCAGCTTTGCTCCTCCAGTTTTCGAAAAGTAGACCTTGGACTTAGTTAGGTTCAGATTTAATCCCGAGTTTTCGTAGAAGATATCAATTACCCGCTTGATGACTCTCGTATTGGCCACCGTCGCCTTACTCATTAGAATCAAATCATCCGCAAACAAAATATGCGAAAAAGCAGGACCATTCCTACATGGCTTCCATTCCTACATGGCTTGATTGGAGTCCATCTTCCCTGAGTTACCTGTTCATTAACCAGATAGGATAGACGTTTGATGCACAAAACAAATAGGTACGGTCATAACCCACAAGTATGGGTGATAGGTGCAAGCGGAGCCCCATTCCTCAGGATTCGAGAGGTGGTGTTCCGTACACAAAACATAACGAGTCTAATCAGATTTCTTGGAAAATTGAATGCCTCCAAAGTTTTTTCCAAGAACTTCCAGCTTACTCGGTCATATGCTTTCTCCAGATCCAACTTCATGACCATACAACCAACTTTATTCTTCTTTTTTGCTCTAAGCGAATGAAGAATCTCTTGCATTACAATGACATTATCCTGTGTACTTCGGCCACTAATGAAGCTCGATTGACATAAGGATATTAGTTCCGGCATAAGGTGTTTTAGGCGCATCGTGACACACTTTGTAATGAGCTTGTAGAGTACATTACACAAGGATATCGGCCTATACTCCGAGATTTTGCTTGGACTTGGCAGTTTCGGAATTAGACACACAAAGGCTTCACACATTACTTCATCGAATCTCCCAAGCCTCATAGCGTCCTGCAGAAACTTAACCACTGACAGGCCCAATCGTATCCCAACAATGTTGGTAGAAGAAACCTTGCAAACCATCCGGTCCCGGTGCTTTAGTTGGGTGGGTAGCCCACACTGCCTTCTTAACTTCCTGTGAAGATAATGGGGCAGCCAGTGCCTCGTGTTCTTCCACAGTTAGCCAAGCTTGAAAACCAGAAACCCCCATACGTTCCATGTTGTTGTTCGGCGTCCTGACAGGTGCAAAAATACGGCCAAAGTGCTCCAAAGTCCAAACTGTGTTGCTTGAGCACCTCCTGATCTTGTATCCACTCATCATCGATGTTTAGTAAGAGAATTTTATTACTCCTTCTTGCCAATGTAGATTGATGAAAGAATTTCGTATTGGACTCTCCTTCCTTTATCCATTTTACTCTGGATTTTCGGAACCATATCATTTCCTCTTGCTTGAGCACCTCATTATATTCTCTCGTCAAAGTCTTTTCCAAGTTAACCAAGAAAGAACTGTAATATTGAGCTAGAGAGTAGAGACTTCTGTATCCAATTTAGCCGGTTTCTTAGTTTTCGTTTTCTGTAGAAGACGTTACCAAACTTCTCTTTATTCCATGGCACTATCACCTTCGGGACGTGGTGAATTGTGTCTACCACAGTCCCTACCTTGCGCCAAATATCATCAATAAGCTGTTTGCACTTCGGAGACGCAAACGAATGGCCGAGTCCTCTTGTCATCATCGAACCCAAGGCATCATGTTAGGATTGGATGATGATCAGAATATGATTTGGGCACATGCACCACCGCATTCTTCGGGAATAGTTTGCACCATTCGTCACTAGCCAATGTACGATCAATTCTCTCTCGGATGTTTGCTAAAACACCCAGATTATTTTCCCATGTGAACTTAGGACCATGGAAGCCTAAATCCCATAATTGGCACCTCTCGATCCAACTATTGAAGGCTTGGCATCTCCGGATGGAGGCTACATTCCCTCCTAGCTTCTCGTGTGTGAATCGAATTTCGTTAAAATCTCCCGTAACCATCCATGGTAATGTAACGGTCCTCATATACTCCTCCAATTCACTAAACAAACGCTCCTTATCTTCTTGTCGGGTTGTGCATATATGCCAGAAAGACACCAGCTCCCTTGATCCCGACACCTAATCAAATTATGAATCACTTGATCCCCCACATGGAGCACCTCGATATTTGTTTCCCGGGCATCCCAAAGTAACCAAATTCCTCCCATCATGCCATTGGTAGGAGCTTTAGTCCAATCCGGGAAGCCTAGCGTAGGTAGAATGTATCTGCATGTTCCGGAGAGACACGGGTCTCCAAGATGAATATCACCTGGGGTCGGTTCTCTCTTACAATATCCTGAAGATTTCTTCTAAAATCCGAGTTACCAGCTCCTTGACAGTTCCAGGATAGAACTCTCATTAATAAACAAATGTATTAATTTGACGGGGAGGCATTATTCCCCTCCATAATGCAATCTAGTGCATTAACATCATCCACATTAGTCCTCATCCCCTGATCCTCCGGACCTGGGTTAGCAGTAGTGTTGACATCCCCCACAACCCCTGCATTAAAACATAAATCGGACCCTGTATTCGCGTTTATCAGGTCCACATCAATCAATTCCTTATCCCCCAGTGCTGCAAATGAATTAGAGCTTTCCATACGATTCGAACTTGACTGTCCAGTTTCAAACCTAGCCCTTCCACTAGAACCAAAACCAGCAGACGGTGCATTCAGATTCTGAGAGATCATGTGTTCCATCCTGGAGTTTCTCCTTAGAATCGTCGTGGGAAGAACACATTTCCCCGCAGCCTTGCCCGTATCCAGAGAATCCTGCTTATCATTTGGATTAATCCATGCTCGTTTACCAGTAGTACCCTTAGCTTGACCCTCCTGGCTTATCAAAATTTCCTTCTCATGTGTCTGAGTTCTCGGACCAGTCCTTCCATTAGGCTGCTTTATTCCAGTCGGTTTATCTTTCTTCGAATTGGTATTCCAGCCAGATGGTGGTTTCTTCTTCCTGGAAACCGTCATCCACTCGCCAAATTCTTTCTTTTTAGCCTTCTCCACAAGCCACTCCACAGGAGCATTCTTACTATAGATCACTTCCTCAGATGTGCTCTTTTCTGTATCCTGTGTTTCGCCACTCTTAGTACATTCCTTGGTCTGATGACCTGCACTACCACACCTATAGCAGACGGTTGGTAAATTCTCATATACAACTTGATATATTGTCTTTCCAATACATATTCCAGTTTCCAACGGCACATCGAGCCGGATTTGCACACAGAAACAGGCGAATTTACCACTACATTGAACGTATTGCCATCAAATTTCAGCGGGTCTCCATCACATCTAGCTGCAGTTTCTATTACTGACTCAAGGAGGAGTTCTACCGGGAGATTCAGAATTCGCACCCAGGTAATCGCTGTTTCTACCCTGTCATTATCCGCACGAAATCCAGGTTCCCACTTGCAAATTGACAAGAAACTACCAGCCAACTGCCATGGCCCTTCTGTCAGAATTTTCCCACGAATCTCAGAATTAACGTTCTTGAGGCAGTTGCAATTGTGTCCAAGGTCTAACAATTCTGCATCCCCATTCAGCCCCCACATCCGATCAAGTTTCGCTACCAAAGCTTGGTAGAACCAAGGTTTCCCTAAAATCTTAATCAGTATTGCATCTTCCCAAGCTTTCACAATGCTAGTCTGAAATTCCTTAGACAAAATTATTGGTTTTAATGGGATTTCAGGTATTGCGTCAACGACCATCATCTGTTTTCTTTCTTCAAGGGTTCTGTTTTTATCCACAGAGACATCAGGTTGCTTGTAGTTGCCATACAGTTTGTAGGCATAGGTATCTAGATTCATTGGATCTTCTTCCTCCATGGAGTTTGATGATTCAGGATTATTCTGATCCGAATTGGTCGAGAGATCGTCAGAGACTTGCCTCTGGCGTTTCTGATTCCTTGTCGTTGGATTATCCATCGGACCGATGGGAGGGTGGTGAGACGGAGCCAGAGAGACGCGCGGTAGTCGTCTTCCGGCCAGATTACTGTAAACTGTGTGTCCTTTCTTTTTGAGGAGGAAAAACTATTAATTACTCCAAAACACACAAATTTGAGATTCCTAGCTTATATTATTCATATCAATACAAAAAGGTATTCTTAATATTCATGGTAACTAACCTCTTAAGAGTCATTGAGTACTCAAATAACTGAGAACATATCTCAACTAGCATTAGACGATATTCATAGATATCTCCAAAAAATATTTATATAATGAAGATTGACATAGAACTCTCATACAAATAATTCCAAACAATCCATACTCATCAGAGAGTTTCAGCCGTTGAACAAGTGAAAGAAATCACGATACACATGATGACGATGAAGAGTGTCACAATTTCCATACTTGTATGCTTGGTTTGCATTGTGTCGACTACAGCAGATAAGGTATTAGTTGTAGATAATCCTATTGGAGAAGCTCCATGGACGCCTAGATTGCCATGGTGGCGTCCAACACCCGCTAACCACCATCAACATCATCACGGCCACCACAGGGCACCCCCAAGACACCGTCTGCCACCGCCACCACCTCCACGAGTGTCAATGCCACCGCCTCCACGAGTGTCAAAGTCGCCACCGCCACGGCCTGTGTCACCGCCAGTTCACAAAAGTCCGTCTCCACCAGTTCACAAAAGTCCATCTCCGCCAGTTCACAAAAGTCCTAGACCAGAACCAATTAGGTCGCCGAGCAAGAATCCAACTGATGGCTGCTCCATGGTTATAATAAACACACAAGGTTGTGTGGGAAATCTGATTACTTCATTTTTCGCTGACAAGGTGGCGATTAGCAGTTCATGTTGCCGTGTGATTTCAGGGATCTCGGATGAGTGCTTCGTGCAAGCATTTACACAATTTGAGGATGACGCTTTTGTCCGCAGGGTTAGAGATTTCTGTGCTTAACTAACAGCCTCAAAATTGCCCATACACATGAGCTACAGTATGCGTTAGTAGGGCTCAATTCCTGTCATTTATGGGTTTTTTTTTTTTTTTTTATCTTTTGCAAATTCTTTGTAGATTGGTTAGAACTTATAATCTGTCTAGTTTTCTTGATTTCTGTTTTACTGATCAGTGTACTTCACAACTTGAATATGTCATCCGACCCATTGATGACTATCTGGTTCGATTTTCTTTTATTTTACCTTGGTGATCAGCTACAGATTTTTGATCATGTAATGCCATACACATCAAGACTTCTGTCCATGTAATACATCGTTAACCAGCCATTGATGCAGGAATTTTAAACAAAGAAGACACCCTTTTAAGGAGATAAATGAGTGATGCTAGAAGTGTTGTGGTCATAGGATTCTAAATTATGTGAAACTATATTATAAATTTCTAATAGATCGACTATTCTTTTTGCTCGTGAGATTCTAGATGGTGTGATACTATAAGGTAACGTTCATCTAACAGGATTTAACTAACTCAACCTGAATTGCTTTAGAGTTGTTTAAAGATCTTTAGACTTCATTCGTAAACTTCAAAGCAGATTAAACAAACATGAACAATAAAAGGGTCGTTTAAACGAACCTCACATGTTCGAGAAATTACTTTTGCACCCACTCGTAACAGATTTAAGCAGCTTGGAAAAAAAAGGGAGATAACGCTATTGGGCTGCAGAAATGAATTCCGACAGACATACATGATACAGCAAAAAGAACAATCATTAATGAAACAAAGCTCTTAGATATACATTTAAACAAAAGCTATGGATCATTAAACGACTCATATGTGAAACAGTTTTTCGCATATATTACCGCAATCTTCTTTTCTGTGTCATTGCCCAAAAAACATCTACGAAGTATTAGTTCAAGCTGTACAAACATGGGGAAACTATAACTGGAAAAGGAAATTGCTACGCAGAAGGGGGCTTCTGAACTTCTGATAAGGTGAAACAAGGCCTGTTCAGCTCTTGCTTTCAGCAGCTAGGCTCTCATAGAAGAGAATGTATCCGTTGTCAGTGTTACCGGAGTATTCATGAGCAGACCCGAAGAATGCCTGAATAGCAGACTCATCTATCATCTCCACACTCTCATCGTCAAAAAACAGCCAGTGGTTGTGACTTTTGACAAGGCTGACATAGTGCCCATGGTTTGGTCCACTCCCAACATGAACTACGACCCCAAACAAAGAGTATTCCGTGTCAGTATCTTCCACAGTGTTGCTAAGTTTCAGTTCCATAGGAAAGACTACACGATAGGATAGTTTCTTGTGACGGTTTAGCTGCTCCATGTACTTGAATCTCTTCAGATGAATGACCAGGATACCAGGTGGTTGCTTTATCTTCATCCTCTTTTGAGCTTCTTGCAAACTGTCAGTTTAGGAAAATTAACTCCTTTTTCTGGTATGTGAATAACTAGAAGCAAATATATCATAGAACCCTTGTGATTTGCTAAATATCCAAAAAAACATGAATTTGGGAATGTTCAGCACCCTCAAAACCCTAGTTGGCGAAAGGGGTGTTTAACACATCAAAGTCATGGCTTTTGCTGATACTCATCAAACATTGGAGTAAACAAGGAAATACACCCATTCACTTACCTACAGCACCTATCACAGAAGAATTTATCCTCAGCATTGAGGGTTTCTGTGGAGCTAAAATTCTTGAGGCAGCTAGTAATTGAACTATTTTGTTCAATATCAAGGCTTAGATCTAAGAATGTCTCGTCTCTCGCGGTAACAGTCTCACACCGTAAACATCTTGTCTCGTTTGTAAGAATACCCTGCATACGTATCAACATTAAGCCAACAAGTAAAACAAACATTGGTCAAGAACGCTCATAATCAGTTTTGGGCCTCCAAAACAGAGCAATCAAGTTGAAATTTATACTATTTGAAGATGAAAAAAGGGACTGACAAAAGTAACTTATACTATAGCTGGCAAAGATTTCATGCTAGTATAGTACAAGTGAATGGACATATTGTATTACAAAAATGAGTCCAACAAATCCATGATCCCAAAAATTATCCCAATGCTTTCCATGTGCCCAATGGAAACATACTGCATCTTTCAATTACATCAAACTAAAGATTACATGTTTACAGCTTTCCGACTGTGCTATTTAATCCAAAATTTCAATCTTAATATTATTTGTTAACGCTGTGAATATCTCATTTTAGTTATGTTATTATCTAATGATGTTCTTGTGGGATTCGGACAAAAATTCTCCGAACATCTTCAAGCTGAGCATTATTTCGTGGTTCACCATGCAGGCAATATATTTTATGTTTCAAACAAGAACCGTGCATAAAAGTACTAGAAAGACATGGGATCTACAATCAATATCTAAGTGTGAAAACACAACTTTAAATGAGACAATTATTCAAAAATTATAGAACATTGGGGTAGTTCACCTGAAAAATTTTGTGCACCCAAGTTACAAGCGGCTCCTTAACACCATTGACCTGGCCATTACACGGTCCATTCTGAACAGCATCAGCGGAAGTAGTCTGCGACCCACTTATTGTCTTGTGACACTCTTTTTCCACTATCTCGACAAGTTCATTCAGCAGGTAGTTCAAAAATTCATGGGCATCCTACATGAAAACACAGACTTCACGTCATTTCAAACTGAAGGCATTGAACCTTACCAGGCAAATCACATCATGAAGAGGATTCTACAACCTATACCCTGTCTGATCACATCGAAGTATGAGTGAAGAAACCATATGGCCACTGGCCAGAGCAATGGTGTTAATGATTTGAGTTAAATATTCCAGTCATGAACTGAAATTGTAACCCATGGAAATAAGTGAAGTCTCCTATTGAAGATAAGCAGAGGAAATGAGACCTACTACTTGCAGGCTATGCCTCCCATTTGGAAGCACTTTCCAACATTTTGTTCCTCATATCTTTCTTAAGCTTCTCCATAGCAGTACCAAACATGTTTGATTTTCAACTAAGGAACAGTTTTTTTTTTTAAATCATGCACCTGGTAGAAAAATTGAGAAGCCCCAAGCCACAATGCAACAAAACATCAGCTTGGTTAGGTGATGTCAGTGGGTTGGAGGCACTGTTTATAATAACACCTAATAAAGCATTCAAGAAACTATGGAGCAGTAGAAGCATCCCACCCACTTCACATTCTTGAGCCCAAACTGTACCTATTTAATATCTCTGTGGAGGAGGAGAGGTCTTCAGGTCATCTTCTAAGTAATGTTTTTGTTTCACATATTATTTTATATATACTTGGATTGAGGTCACAGAATACGAACCCAAAAAGGTAGACCCGTTAAATTGTACCAACTACCAATGTTTACAGTTAAAGGGGCATTGCAAAAGCTAGAGAACAAACCACACTTCCTAAGAATTACTCAGTATTGAAAGTGGCTTACTGCCAAAAATTAGAAAATAATCAGTTTTAAGTTTTTAACATCATACCTGATGCATGTATCCTCGGAAAAGTTCATTTTCTTTCCAAACTTTTTGCACAAAGCGCCTAGGAGCTATTACACCTGTTTTCCTCTTCTGTGAACTTATCTGCGTACAGTGAAATAAAAATCCATGTTAATCTCTAGTAAACGTTAAAGTTCAAATCACAGTTCCCGGCATTACACATGAATCAGCATTCAGCACAATGCTTCAGGTCCAAGACTAAAATAGGAAAGAACAACTAACTTATAGGGGGGTTAATACATGTGCAGTATTGAATAAGCAAACTTGTAGCATTATGCATGCCACTTTTGCCAGGTGATATGGCCTTTTTTTTGTACACAGTTGTTTGTATATAGTATGTCATATATGAAGTCACCAACCAATAACTTTACTCAAAAGCTAAGGCAGGTTTAATTCTTAAAATTAGAGAACACCACCAAGCTCAGGTGCAGCAATTTATAAAAAACTATTGACTAGTAAGTAATGTTTTTCCTTTAGTCATAAACTACCTGAGAGAACAATTCTGCAAGACACGTCAAGAGATTCTCCTCCACGTCCCCCTGGTTTTTGCAATTCAAATTGTACTCCAGTAATTGCTCACGAAACGGTACACAAAAGTACAAAGCCTGTGACATAGAGACCAGGTCATCTCCAAACCAAAAATGCCCAATAACATGAAAATTCGAAAAAAAAGGGCCTCATCACAAAAAAAAAAAAAAAAAAGACCAAGTAAACCATAACTACTCATTAGGGATCTATTGTTCTACAGTATTACATAATGAACCACTTAAAGCATCACCAGTTCACCACCATCCATGACTATTTCAAAAATTACACTCCCCACACCTCCTAATCATTCACATCAAGGTGCAACTGCAGACTGGTAAACTCATCTCATTATACATCCAACTGATCATCCATATTTCATACCTAGCACTTACGACGATGCAAACCAAATTCCCTAGAGTGAAGTGTTCCGTACACAATCATCAGCAGAAAACCTAACATAGCTACATCATCATACCTAATCCCCAACTTTCTACCAAAACCCAATCAATCAGACCAATCAAGAGCAGACACACATACAAAACCCTTGAGCTAACAAAACATCAGCAAAATATCACCAAAAACCTCCAATACATAAAGCAATGATCGAATAATAGACCTGGAGAACGCTATTGCAGTAGCAAGTGTTCCCGAAATTCTCCAACCCGAAGTAACGTTCTGTTTCGGGAAATTGGTCGCCGAGTGCTTTCTCTAGCTTCGAACCAGCAAGACCCATCCTTCGGAGCGTGACACCATGAAATATGCACCACCGCAATCAGACGACAAGCTTCTGTATCAATTGTGTCGATAGTGGGTTTATTGGTTTCGTTCAGTGATGTAGTTGGATTTACTGATTCTAGGGTGAAAGAATTTGTGATATTTTCTTTCGCTTGCGACAGTAGATGGATGGAGTAAAACGTGGTGTGGTGTGGTGGTGGCTCACTGCTGCTAATCGTATTGGCATCTTTTATCTCGGATTATGATTTAACAAGCCAAACACTAATCGCGTCAGATCTTCATCGTAATCGCCCATCATCAGAAGTCTGACCACGACACGTGTTTTGTCCATGTAATTTATACTCCCCGATCCCGAATTCATATTCTCGTAATCCCATATACAAATTTTAAAATAATAAAAATTAGTAAGGTAAAAAATACGGTGATAAATTTAAAAATAGAGGTTATCAAATATGATAAAGTATGAGATTTAGTGTGATACATTGTAAAATGGAGTGTGGTAAGAATAGACTAAGACAGCAGAGTATTCGATTGTGATGTTTATATTGTGATAGATTATAAAATTATTTAATTTGTTATGAATTATAATATAAATGGAGTAAACATGTGATATATATTGAATGTAAAAGAAATGTCAATATTGTTTTGCATTGAAGTTTTTATATAACATTAGTATACATTTTTTTTTTCGAACTGGCGATCTACTAGTATATACTTATATGTGAATCCTAGTACAATATTAATACATGAGTTAGTATTGTGAGAGTGAATATTTTTCAATAGAGAAGGAAAATCTAGAATATCGAAATCAGCTAGATAAACCGAACATGCGGTTCGCAATCAGACCGGCTACCTATATATAGGCAACAAAAGACAAAACGTACTGGAAAAACACCCAAAAACCATCGTTTCCCTCTTTCTACAATTCGCTCCAGTTCTGTAAGAACGATTAAACACGGATTCAGATCGATGTCCTTCAACATCAACGAAACAGGCGCGCGACGATTGATTTGGGAAGAAGTGCGTGGCGTCGATTGATCGGTGCGGGGAAGCGTGCGGAGGTTATTGGAAGCGATCGTCGCGCGACGATCGATCCGGGAGAGGTGCGCGGCGGCGAAGAGCAAGCATGCGTCAACTGGAGGTGATTGTCAGGTTTTCACCGCTCTAGCCTCCTTGCCGTCGCCGATTACAACCACCTATGCCGGTGTTTTTTCACTCTCAGCTATCATTTTATTACTTGCTTAGCTCAATACTGATTTGATTGATCATTTTTGCTGTGTTTACATCCATTCCATATGAAATTGATGTTTTGCTGATTGTTTATGTTTTTTGGTGCTTTGACCTCTGATGTGGTGGTTTTACTGTTGTTTGTGTCTCGGTCTTGTGTGTCTGTTGTTGATATGGCTCTCATTTGCTACCTTTTGGATTATAGCTTTTAGTGAGTGGCAGATTAAGTGAATTAAATTGTTTTTGGCGTGTAGATTGTAAGTAGTAGTTGGATTGTTTTATGTAGGTTTGGTATTATAGTTTCAAGCGGAATTCATATGATTTAAATACATGGTGTTGTAGTTTTAATTATGGTTATTATAGTTTTAGCTTGCATTGAATGTTTCGACATGTTATTATTTTAGTTCATAAATTATAGTTTTAATATTTATTATTGGGATGATTTTTAAAAACGTTTTGTTATAATATTAAAAGGACAATATTATGCTTTTAAATGACACTTTTATATATTTAAGCATTAATATTAGTGTGTTACATTTTATGTTTTAATAATAAAATATAGTTAACATTTTAAAACGTATTGTTTTAAGTATCAAAATTAGTTCTTTTTCTTGACCCTAGTGAAATATTATTTTTTACAAATGTGTTGTTAGTTTTAAGAGGTGATACACTGTTATGGTCTTAAGCATTAATTTTATTATATTTATATTATATCGAGTAGATGTATGTTATTGTTGTTAACGCATATATTATAGTCATAAGATCTATTGTTATAATTTTAAACATCAACATCAGTGTTTTAGCTTATACGAAATAATTATGATTTCATTTTTTAGCGCATATGTGATAGTCAAAAGACATGTTGTAATTTTAAGCATTAACATTACTATTTTAGCTTATGCAATGATTTGATTTTTCTTGCAAATGTTTTGTTATAATTTTAAAAGACACGATTATGATTTTATGTTTTAATGTAACTGTTTTAACTTGTGTTGCATATTCCTGCTTTGCTATAGTTTTAAATTGAACTATTATGATTTTACGCATCAACGTTACTGTTTTTAACGTGTGTTGCACGTTTCTTCTTTATTTTTAAGCACCATTGTGATATATAGTTATAATGAAAGTTGTTATGGTTTTAATTCAATTAGTGAATGGTTTATGCAGGTATGATGTTGACATTGATTTGAATGATAGGTCTCTTAAAGTTGTCCAAGCAGTGTTGAAGCAACAAGCAAGCACGTGCAATAAAAGATATAAAGGTAAAGTTCACCTAGTTTGATCGGAAAAATGTCTACCGTAACAACTCAACTGCATTTGCATCAAAAATACTAAATGAACATTTATTGTAATAATTTTTTATGAGAATAGATGTTTTTCAATATTTGAATGATTAAATGTTCAAGTAGTTTACCTTAGTTTGTTTATTGTTGTTTTAATGACTTTCTGAAACTTTTGTGTTTGTTTAATGGTAGTTTGATGGTATTAGATAGTAATCATAAAAATATCATGTAGGTCCTTAAAACTATCACGTTAATTATTTAAAAAATAACAAAATGAAGTTAAAACTATAATTAAGATATACATTGCCGATGCATTAAAACTATTATATCATCTTTTAAAATATTAGAAAAATATGTTAAAACTGTATCTGAAACTTTCAATGCTAATAACTTAAATTTATAACATAATCCGTTAAAATCATAACGTCGTCGATTTTTTAAGAATTTCAGCCGGTCAGATTGTTAAAATTAAAAAACATAAAAACCATTGATTTTTCTATGTTTTAAGAAAATCTTACATTTTTCAAGACTTTGACTTAATACATTACTCTTTTTAATCTATATACGTTTAGTTTTAATAATACTTGATATTTTACTTTTGCACTCTTTTTAAGAGAGAATATCATGAATAAAATAATAAGTAAATTATAGGGGCATGACAAGGAATTGCGAGGGATAACAATGAATACATATTGGGAATTCACATAAGAAACGGTATGTATATTATTTTGAGTAAGTATACTATAAGGTAAAACTTTCCTATATAATCGGAAAATCAGGATCAAATGTAAAAAACCAGCAAATTGACCTTAACACGCGGTTTTTAGTTCAACGGGTTGCCTAAAATTGAACGCAAAGAACCACGCTTAGAATCTGGAAAAGAAATAAAAGCATAGCAGAATCGATTGGCATTGGAGATCGGAGATGCCGAGACCGAGACGACATCGATCCATCGGAGATCGGAGATGTTGAGACAACGATCCATTAAAGATCGGAGAGGACATTGATCCATCGGAGACGCCATCGATCAATTGGAGATCGGAGCTCGAACCAATGATCGAAATTCGTGATCACTCATGAGTCACGAATCTATCTCCGGTTTGCGCATGCCAAGCCAAACGAACACTGCCACGTGAAATCTCGAGCACGTCCATGAAAGTGTCGAGTTGTAGCTGTGGTAAATGGATCTCGATCTGTCCACATCCTAGCTGAACCGGCGGCGAGAAACAGTTGGAGCGATGATGAAGTGACACTCGCCGGAGAGGCTTGTTAGGAGAGGGGGGAGGACGGTGGTTGAGACCAGTATCCACGTAAGCCTTCTTCCTCGATTCTTACACCTTTTGGGAAGCGGTTTGGATGATGATGATGATGAATCGCCATTTATGGAAGGTAATGTCACTACCGTTTGATCTTAAGAACTGATATTAAGATACGATGTCTTTCGATCTGATGTTACGAACATATATTGCGATGTGATATTATAGTGAAAATTGAATCATTTTGCAGTCATGTTATGATTTTAAGAGCTTATGTCATCTTTTTAATCAACATTATTGTAGTTTTAGGTTGTGTTGAATGTTTCGTCTATTATTGTGATTTATTATTTCGCAATCATGTTATGTTGCTTTGTTATGGTTTTAAGACCCCTATACTATATTATAGCATTCTATTGTTTTAGAAACATAAATTAATATTAAGATAAATTGTTATATATTTCAAATTCAATGTTATTGTTTTAAGTATCAATATCAATGTGTTTAAATTGGGTTGCATGTTTATGTTGATTATAGGTTTAAGATGCATTGTTGTAGTTTTAAGTGATACTTTTATGCTATTAAAAACCAATTTGACGTTTTTAACTTATGTTGCAAGTTTTTGTCTTGTTATACTTTTAATAGTCATTTGATATAGTTTTAAGAGACATTGTTATTGTTGTAAGTATCAATGTCAAGCTTCTGTAGTGTTAATTAACTTTATTTATGATTTTAAGTTGTGCATTTTTATTTGTTTGTTATGGTTTAAAGGTGTTTTGTTATATTTTTAAAAAACAACGTAATTGTTTTAAGCATATATTTTACTGTTATTAGCTTGTATTGCATGCTCCCGCGTTGTTACATATATAAGAGAAATTATTATTGTTATAAACTACATAGTTATAGTTTTATGTATTAATGTTATAAGTTTTAGCTTGTGTTGTATATTCGAGCTTTGTTAAAGTTTTAATATGCACTATTGTTGTTTTAAGCATCAATGTTACTAAATTTTAATTTTTGTTGCTTGTTTCCATATGTTATTGTTTTAAGTACAAATGTCTAAACTAATTGAACATGAGAACACCCCAAAACTATATTATAGCCATCTATTGTTTTAAAAATATAAATTAAGGTTTTAATAGGACATGTTACTCTTATAATATTACGTGTTGTGGTATTTACATAGAATGTTGATGTCAAAAGATCATTGAAATGTCTCAGGTCTCACTGTCGTAACAATGCAAGAGTTACTAGAAGTGTGAAAAAGACACTATAATGAAGCAGCAAGCAAGCAACACGACTTGGTTTTTTTTTTTTTTTGGTTCTTTCAATATTATTTGTAATAATTTAATGTTAAAAAATATTATGGTTCAATATATGGTGGTTTTAAAAGTCTGTGTTATTTATTTAAATTCATCGGTTACTATTTTAATATTTTTCGACATGTTACTGATTTATAAATATTTGAAATGTTCATGTTAATTAAGGTTTTACATTATCTCTTAAAAATACAATGAACAATATTAAAACAAAAATGTATCAACTTAAAACTATCAAGAAAAAAGATAGTTTGATTATCACAAACTCTTAAAAATACAATAAACTATTTAAAAAAATCAACAAATCGACTTAAAAACTGTCACATAATTAATATTCAACATAATTGATATTCTTAACAGTTCAACTGGTTTAACTTTATTCAGCCGGTCTGATCATAAGTTGCCCGAAAACCACGATAAACCTTGATTTTCCATGTTTTTTTGGAAAATCTCCCCTTTTATAAGACTTTGGCTATTATTTTTCTAAATATTGACCTATATTATCAAATAAATCATCTATGATATTAATCAACCGTCTCATTCTATGTAAAATTTTAAAGTCGTTATGTATAATAATCCGCACTACCATTTGTGAGATGTTATAGTGCCTCATACTCATTGTGGGTTTTGTATTGATTGAATTATGATTTCATTACGGACAACATCGTATTTCTTCATGGCATATGCGACTACTTACTCGATAATGATAATATACACCGAAGCTCGGTTAACTTGGTCAATGTTATTGCCCAATATCCTTCCATCTTATCTATTCCCAAAAAATCATGTTGGCATTGTAAAAATTATAACAATAAAACACACGTTAAAATATTAGTACGTAGTAAATATACTCAACTCTCTAACAAATGTTGAAAGTTCAAATGATTAAACACGCAGTATTGTGTTATTTCTATACTATATGATATTGAATTCATAAGTGTTCCACTCCCAAGCAACACTTCAATTTCATTCTTAACAAAAGATTGTAATATAAGATATTAATTTATCAGTTATCTGATAGTTTGATCATGTTATTTTTTACTTGAAAACTTCTTCAATTGATTTTAGTTTAATTCAAACTCTTTCAGTTTTATTTAATTCAATTTTGATCAATTATATTTTATACAATATTTCACTTTAATTCAATGTAAATTCCAATTGATCAAAGATTTTATCCAATTTATATTTCTTAATGTAAGGTTAAATGACATTTTACACTGAAAATGAAATGGGATTTGCGACTTTGAAGTTAATTACCTATATCTAAAACATCACATCTACCATCAAACACTCACAAATCACATACAACCCCCTTGTCCACGAAATCATAATGCATTTATGTAGATCATAAAATTATGCTCACGTTGCTTGCAGTGCAACCGCACACACTATACAATACCCCACAAACTTGGAGAAAAAGAAAAGAGAACTTCATGTGAGAAGAAATCGGAGAGTCATACACAATAACACAAGCAAACGAAAGGACATTTTCGTCCATTCAAAATCAAGCAACATAACCGTCTGTAACTTCTGACAAATTCCACAAAATACGGAGCCTAATTTCCCCTCCCTACCCCCACCTAGTCAGCCACTAGCACCTCAACACGTCAGCACCAAGCTACTGAATCCTGCCACACTCTCCAGCTCACGATACTCCAATTACACAATATAATAATCCTCCCAAATACTTTCCAATACAAAAATAGAAGCCGCCATCACTATTCCATATCACATTTCACCAATTACCCTTTCTGTTACTCAAAAATTACCAAAATGAACCACTTGCTCGCCAGATCAGCAATGAAGCGCGTACTCTCCGGCGGTAACTACGGTCGGTACTTGACGTCATCGACGGCGGCAGTGTCGCCGTTTGGTAAGGCGGTGGCGGGAAATGGTGAGGGGATGGGCATGGTGCTGGTGGAGTGGAGTCGGATGATGAGCACGGCAGCGAAGCCGAAGTTGCCTGTGGAGGAGAAGAAGGGTACGTTAGAGACGACGAAGAAGACGGTGAAGGGTGATGTATTGATTTCGAGCTATTGGGGAGTTTCGAGGCCGAAGCATATCAGAGAGGATGGAACTGAGTGGCCTTGGAATTGCTTCACGGTATTTTGAATTTTAATTGATTTGGATTTGTGCATAGTTTATGCTCGAGCTTTGTATTCTGTTACTGCCACTGGATTTTTGATTTCTGCTTGCATGATGGACTTAGTTTGAATCTGTATCTGTTACTGTGAGATGAGATTTTGATGGTGGAGATCATGCGGAAGCTCTGTTTTGGCTTCTTCTGTAGTTTGTACTGGATGCTTTAATATACTCTATTTTGGTTGATCTGTTCACGTTTTCGTACAGTAGCCTACTTAAATGCCTGTTAAACTATTTTGCTACTAAAATTAAATTCAAGTATTATGAATCAATACTGGATTTGAAATCCTGAATTCATGATGATCTAACTAAGCATTAAGCATGTGAGAGAGTGATTTCATATCTCGATTCCGAAAGTTTCATGTAAATGATCTAATACTGTAATACATGACTGCATAACCTTTCTGTCCTGAACCGAATCCGTACTGGAATTCATGGTCTAGCTAGATAATTAAGATCTGTTGGCTGTTGAGGACATTATAGTCGTCGAATGGCATAGCTATATGCATATATATGTGGAAGACGAGAGGTTATGAATGTTGTAGGATTACATTGCTATTCGCTTAACTATAGTAATTATCTAATTATTGCTTGCTGTATATTGTGTAATGATATAGATTTATTTCATTCTTGTCCTGCAGCCATGGGAAGCTTATCAGGCAGACTTGTCAATTGATCTTCATAAACACCATGTCCCCAAGACATTTATTGACAAAGTAGCTTATCGGACAGTGAAACTTATGAGGATTCCCACTGATATCTTTTTCAAGGTTTGTTGTGCTGACTGCCTCTGCTTGATTGTCCTCCGATTGTCCTTTTTTTCCTTTCCTGCATGTGCATGCGCTGTAGCCTTAATTTTCTTGTTAACCTTACATATTGAGCTTAGCTGTTGGAATCCGAACCCCGTCTGATCATATGGATGCTTTGAAAAAATTCCAAAAGCTTTCCCTGTCTGATCCAGGACTCCCCCCCCCCCCCCCCCCGGGGGCCCATGAATCACCTTAATATCTGAATAATTGACGTGATCTTGTGGATTACTTTCAGAGACGGTATGGATGTCGTGCAATGATGCTTGAGACAGTAGCTGCTGTTCCTGGTATGGTTGGTGGAATGCTGCTACATCTTAGGTCGTTACGGAAGTTTCAGCAAAGTGGTGGTTGGATTAAAGCCCTGCTTGAGGAGGCTGAAAATGAGAGAATGCACTTGATGACCATGGTGGAGCTTGTGCAGCCGAAGTGGTACGAGAGAATGCTGGTGCTTACTGTTCAAGGAGTTTTCTTCAATGCATTTTTCGCACTGTATATAACTTCTCCAAAAGTAGCTCATAGAGTGGTTGGTTACTTGGAAGAAGAGGCCATACATTCATATACTGAATATTTGAAAGATATCGATAGTGGTGCAATTGAGAATGTCCCCGCTCCTGCTATTGCAATTGACTACTGGAGGCTTCCCAAGAATGCAACTCTGAGAGATGTTATCACTGTCATTCGAGCTGATGAAGCTCACCATCGTGATGTCAACCATTTTGCCTCTGTGAGTTTCTATCACCCTGCCATGTACATTTTATCTTAATTGGTAAATATGATATTGTTACTGTTTAGACTTTAGTGCCTCAGTAGAATTTAGTTATAGAATGGGCTTGGGAGTATCTCGGTCAGAAGGCTATTGAAAAATTATGGCTCTGGATTTTGCTATAACTGAGGGATAAATCTATTGGAGAATAACCTGTATTAGAGATGAGTGCATCAGTCAAATGTGTCTATGGACGCTGGTGGTGTTCTTCCTAATACCTAGGAGTGTTCAAATTGAGGGATTTCTACTAACACTTGTATTGGTGGTGATGTGGTTCTTCACTTCTTCCTGATATTTTATGTGTGTTTAACTGTTACACCGCGCGACACAAGTTTTTGTCAATTTTCTTTAGCTTGATTCACATTAGTATCTTGCCAAGTACTAGATTACTTCCTCTCAACTTTACATGAGGATACTTCAACTGCTCACAGCTGCTTGTTTCCAACCTAGGACATTTTCTGTATTGTTTCCGTGATTTTTGCATCTTTCATTTTAAACTACACTTCTTCGTTAAAAGATTACGTACTATCCAGTCCAGGCCATATATTTTGGTTCACGTCATGTGTTCTCATTTCAGACCAGGGATTTTTATAAACAGATGATTGAGGAATCTAGTCACAATTTCCAGAATTTCATTTACTCTTAATATTCATAAACTAGAACCCGAATTTTTCTTGTGACAATAAGTCATTCAATTGCTTGGTACTGCATGTAAGTGATTTCTCCTGTTAAATTTTCATGGAGAGGTTTGTTGGTGCAATCACAGTACTGATTCAATTCCAACTTCCTTGTGCAGGACATTCATTTTCAGGGGAAGGAACTGCGTGAGGCCCCAGCTCCTGTGGGATACCATTAACATCTGGTTGTATTTGGAACAGCATATCACATTTAAGTGGTCAGTTCCTTTCCTCCCCAGTTTGAAGTAATAGGACTACTGTCTGTTAAGAACCTAGTCAACTGACACTCCGTTATAAGTGTTCTTAAGAGGTAAAGCGTATTAGTGGTATTACTGGAGTTTGCATTGTGTCATGTATATCGTGCGTGTGAACTTTTGTTGGTAAATAAAGTTGGAATGTGCCATGACACAGTCCTTTGTGGAAAAAATAGCTTACGGTGACTGAGTTTTGCACTTTTGCCTAACAATTCTCTCTCTCTATTCAGCTGATGAATAATATTTTGTCTGGTTACTGAATATTGAAGTAAATCACCTATCTCTGTATATCAAGTTCAAGCTAACAACTTTATGTTCTCATATTACAAGAGCATTTTATTTCAAACTTGGTGCATACAGCAATTCAGTTCAGGTTCACTACTTCACCTGATTTGAGCATTATTATGTAAAAATATATGGTCAATACTACATATCTTCCTTGTGTGAGAGAACGGCCAGTAGTACTATGTTTTTGTCCTGCTCAGGATTCGTGAAAACAGGCCAAGATGAAATTTTGTTGGCATATCGGTCAAACAACTCATCCAAGATTTCGCTTCCAAACACAGATGTAAACAGTTCGTCAGTAACAGATCTGGCCGCTGAGGTGTGGACTTTGACACTGGGCAGTGCATGTCTTCCTGGACCATCCAATATTTGTAATATTTCAATTGAGAAACTAGGATAGCGTTCTATTATTGCCTTCAACTCTCGTGGGGTGGGAAAATGCACAGGAAACTTGAACGACTCTAGTTTTGCTTCACTAATTATTCCCTGCAAAATGACAATGAAGCGTAACTCAGTTGGTAAGATGCTTCATCTCCAATCAATAGATCAGGGTTCGAGTCTTTGAGCCGTTTCAAAAAAAATTATTCCCTGCAAATGCGTGAGAGATATCAATAAGTACAATAACTTTGACAAAACCGTTTAATGCTCAGTTCCTGTGTTTTCTTACCTCATCTGCCATTTCCTGGAGACAACGACTGAGACGATGAAATCCTTCAGGGTAAAGGATGTCGGCATCCGGATTGATGGAATCAGGAATAGCAGGGACAACTAGGGTCATTAGCCCCCCAATAACCAGTTCTTGTGCCCTGGCGTTCAAGAATGAATCCATATCATTTACATACTGTTCCAAATAGACACTGAGATTTTCCTTTCCTCCCCCTTGACAGTAGACTTTCCATTTGTTCCAAGTAGGGTCCTTCAACGTTGCCTTTGGTTCCTTCGAAAGCCACTGTAGTGACCAAGATGAGTAAGCAAAGTGGATGGTACCTCTCGGGATAAGGCGGTTGTAAAAGGATCCAGGCACTCCAGCAGCATGGTAATTTCGCTCGGGTGGAAGTGAGCTGAATAGACTATTGAAATTATTCTTGACCTGATCGTTGAAGAACACCTGGAACTCGGGGGCATCTTCACGAACTGCAAACTTTTTCTCAACGGCAGTTATTATTGTTTGAATTGCCGTGAATGAGTTCCTTCCAGTTTCTCTACGTGTAGTTTCTTGCTGATTTCATCTTCAATATTCGACTTGGCAACATCTGCAGTGATCCCTGAGGTAGAATGACATAAATGTTATAACAAGTCAAGCCCTTCAGCATTATAATCCAACAACCATCAACATTAAAATCGCAAAGAACATGTTAAAACAAATAACCTGATATTCCGAGTTCTGAGCGTAGCTAAGAGTTACAACTCCACCATTCATGTTGAGTATAAAACTCTCTCAGACTTGCAGTATAAAGGTTCTTTTGTTCTTAACTTCTTATTATGAATTCTTATTCTGTAACAGTGTAACTGTTAAGCATATATACACCTGGATACCTGATATGTTCAACTTCACATTCTATTGACTTGGATATTTTATCTAAACAATACAAGGTCGTGGAATCTTAAAAGTGGTTCGGATGTCATCTGATAACATTGCAAATACCCATCCATTGACAAAAGAGAAACAATTCCCTCATTGGTTACATTACTTGGAAATGAGGTGAATATGTATTTTATAGATTACCAACTGGAGCAGATTATGAGACGCGATGTGGAATCTAGCAGACATATACCAACACCGTAACACTTAGATTAGAAATGCTAGTAATATAAACTCTTTTAAAAAAATGTTTATTGGAGATACCAAATCAACATCACATATTTAACTATAAATATCTCTCAAATATACTGAATCACAGAAGTTGTTCTTTTTCATTTTATGATTCACTAGTTTATTTATATGATAGTGTCCATTTAGATGTACTAAACTCCAAAATTTCATATGATAAATCACACGGAGTTTGAAATTTCAAATATGAAAACAAGAACTATTATTATTTTAGGGGACATTTTCACAAATATATAAATTATTAGGCACAAATTAAAAGAATACAAAGTCCAGGGTCACTTTATCAAAACGGTAAAACTTGGGGGTCAAAATAATTATTCGAATTTTGATACTCCCTAATTGTCGCCCAAGTAACTAATCATTATTGCAAATAAGTCCTAAACACAATTCAGCTAGCCTGGATCCCTCACTTGCTCACACCGGAAGTTATTCGAACTCGCCGGGCCGCCATTTATCTCCGACTCTCCGCCGCCAACCTCCGGCGACTGATTATCACCGCTCCACGGTACGTATGTAATTCTTCTACTTTCACCTTTTCACGTATAACTTACACAGTAATCGTTAGTGTTTCTCCTTACAATCGCTCATTTAGCTTTCCATTACTCGAAGTAAGATTCCAACCGTTGCTTGATTTAACCGATAGTTAATGAGTTTTCCAGACCTCTTCATCTCCTCTATTGCTGTTCAATGTGTTGATCGCCTGATTATGCACACGAAGAAGTGACAGTTGTGTACGTTTTGAGTGCAAAAAATGGGAACAGATGCAACGCGAGCTTCCTTGAGAAGTGAGACATCAGGAGGAAGGAAATGGGTGTTCACTGTGTTCCTAGGAATAATGCTGCTGCATTGCTTGGCAATTCTGTTGTTTACGCGAGGTTTTCTTCTCACGCGGTCTGAGCTTTCTCAGTATAGCAAATGCGAAGACATTTCTGAGTCTCCGTGTTTCACACCTCCGCATGATGATGGCAAGTCGAATGCAAGTTGTTGGAGTAAACCAGCTGTCGACCGCCTTGTTATTATTGTGTTTGATGCTCTTAGGTGAATGCTGCTGCAAGTTTGTGTTTGGTAGAGGCTGTGTTGATACTCAATGTTTGTATGTGTTTGTTTTTGTAGGATCGATTTTGTAGCTCCGAGTACCTTTTATCCAGGTAAGTACTTTGATGTTTTTCCAGCCTATTTGGGTTGTCTATGGCATGCAGGATTATAGGTCGACCAGATGAGATAGTTTGATTGCCTTGTGTAGTTAATTCGTTATTGTTTATCCAGAGAAGAAACCATGGATGGATAAGTTTCAAGTTCTGCATGAACTTGCGAGCAAAAATCAATCAGCAGCTAGAATTTTCAAAGCTATAGCAGATCCGCCTACTACCAGTTTGCAGCGTCTAAAGGTACTCTGAATTCTCTAATGAACAATTCTGATGTTTGTTTTTCTCGCTGTTGTCAAAATGATGTAAACATGGCTACTTTATTTGGATTGTGAAAACCCTTGTGGCTTGGCCATTCCTGTACATTGTTTGATTCAGATTTTTTCCACTATCTTCTTTCCGAGTTGGATAATGACTAGAATTAGTTTCTCACTGGCTTGTAGCCCCTTGGCATTACACCATCAATGAGACAATCTATGAGAATTTCAAGGAGTACTCGTAATTAATGTTTCCCTTGGACACTTCTCATATATTTGACATAATACTAGTTTATAGTTGAACCCATTTTTGGAACCAGTATCCTTGTAAAAGGTAGATTTGATAAATATGTTTTTCACATCTCAGGGCTTGACAACTGGTGGACTTCCCACCTTCGTTGATGTCGGGAACAGCTTCGGTGCACCAGCAATTGTTGAAGATAACTTGATACATCAGGTCTTGTCCTATTTAAATTTAATGGATACTCACTTGCCTTCTTGGTTATTGTGTTCTTTTCTCATTCATCCAACTCATAATAGTATTACTTATAGTTGGCCAGCAATGGAAAAAGGGTGGTGATGATGGGGGATGACACTTGGCTGCAGTTATTTCCCAGTCATTTTGCCAAATCTTATCCATTCCCATCTTTCAATGTAAAAGATCTTCACACGGTAGGTGTTCTGCAGGTTGTATTAAGTTATATTACCTTTCGTTTCCCTCTATATTTGTGCATCTCCACTGCCTTCACACACAGACTCTCACAATGCACAAGGTACTTTTCCTTGACATTTTTTTGGGCAGGTAGATAATGGGTGCATTACGAACTTATTCCCCACGCTTCATGAAGGAGATTGGGATGTACTAATTGCACATTTTCTTGGTGTGGTAAGCCATGCCACTTTACTACCTTCTTTCAAGTAGGCTATTTTTAATTGTTTCATAACTGTTTCACATGGATATCTCTCCACATACCTGAGAAACCAGAATTTGGCAATGTCCTTCCATGTAAAAGTTGGAGAACCCAAGCCTCCTGATTTTCCTTTTGCTTTTGCTTCGTAGTTATTTTTCTAGAACTGAGTTGAGTGATATTAACATGGGTTTTTGTTTTTACACTTGCACTTCTTTGCACTCCTATGTACTTGACATTATATCGTTTCCTTGTATTATTATAGGATCATGCTGGACATATATTTGGTGTTGACTCCACCCCGATGATAGAAAAGTTGGAACAATACAATGAAATTGTGAAGGTCTGTTGCTTAAGCCGGTTCCTGAGTAACTCAAATAAATGCTGAGAATCCTCTTTTAAATCACAGCCACATGTTTTCATATTCTGTTAATCTCAAACAACTTTGACAATGACATGCTATTAAATAAATAGTGTGTATTTAGCAACCACTTCTCTTTGTTGACAATGAAATGTGTCTTATCTTTTTTATACTCCAGAATGTCGTTGAAGTGCTGGAGAGTGAAAGTGGACCTGGTGGTTTGCATGAAAATACAATGCTTCTTGTGATGGGAGATCATGGGCAAACCCTCAATGGTGATCATGGTGGAGGCACTGCTGAGGAGGTGCCGACTCTCTTTTATACTCGTAGGACTAGGACTATAATCGAACTTATATGGAGATTTTTCTAACAGACTTGTTCTGTAGGTGGAAACAGTGATGTTTGCATTGAGTATGAGGCCGCCTCCGGCTCCTCTCCCGTCCGCTGTTGAGAATTCCGATTGCCAGTTTGATTTGGTATGGCATACCCTTTGTGTACATTATATGTCTTGAGTGCATGTGCCATGCCTGGAAACATATTTTGTAAAATTAGTTTCAAATGCAAAAAATCAAATGCAGTTTTTGGATAGGTATATCCTTAATGCTCATAGTCGCCACTGCGAATTAGTCAATTAGATTATTGGCTTCTTGTTAAAAGGTGATTGGAGCTAGAAGTCCTCATATGTGTTCTACCCTGTAATACCTCCCCCCCCCACCCCGGCGGGCGCCCAAGCACACACACACACAGAGTTTCCCTAATATCTGCAATACTCTCATATCATGACTGCTATGCTGTCCTTATTTACATAGCATTATTGTTATGTGCAGCTTGGGAGACAGATTTGTATTAATTCCATGTATCAGGTTGGTATATTTGATTCTACACTTTAGAAGCTCTTTAATTTCAAAGATACACTACTCTAGGAATTTTACTATCCCTTCTCACTGTTGCAGCTTGATTTTGCGGCAACAGTCTCTGCTCTGCTTGATGTACCATTTCCTTTTGGAAGGTATGCTACAGGAATTGATAAGGGGGATTTCGTTTGTTGTTTTTTGGATCATTGTTCAGTGTATTACATAGCTTCCTCAGTCCAGTGAACTCTGCCGTTCTATCTTGTAATTTGTTTCACTACAATTATCTCTGTCTGTCATCTTTAAACTGGGATTTATTTGTTTTTATTTTTTCTGTGTCATGACATGTTCAAGGTGCTGTTGGCTTGCCTGGAACACGGTGTCATTTTATTATTTTCAATTGTTGTACATAATTGATTCTTTTGAAGAAATTTTGATCATGTTATTCTATTCTTAGCATTGGGCGTGTTAACTCCGAATTGTTTTCCTTAGCTGGTGGTACATGGACTGAAGAAAAGTTGACTTCTGGTCATGGAAGACCATCAGCAGTTGACAGTTGGATGCAGAACTATATTAATGTTCTTTGCATTAACTCATGGCAGGTACATGTTTTCCTGCTTTCTTCTTCTCTTTTTATGGCTGTCTTCGAAGTTTTTCTTTTTATCAAGACATTCCATTCTTGGTCCTGTTGTTGATGCTTACTCCTGCTTTGCTTATGCAGGTGAAGAAATACATTGATGTCTATTCATCTTTGTCATTGATTGGATTTTCTGAAAAAGATTTGTTACACGTATCGGAGCTGTATGCTCAGGCAGAAGAGCTTTGGTCAATCATGTCAACGGATTTTTCGCGAGATAATAGTTCGTCTCGATCATCACCCTCAGTTAAAAGTCTATTTGAAGCATATTCCATGTTTTTGGAAAGTGTCGCTGCACTAGCTCGGTCCAACTGGACTGAGTTTAATTTGAAGATGATGGGCATAGGTTTCTGCATCATGCTAGGTTCACTTTTCCTACATATTTTCCTAATCAAGAGGTTGGACAAGCTACTCGGGATACACAATTGTTTACGTGGATTAAATGGGAGCTTCTTTGGGGTGAATTTTGCCTATATTCTAGTGGTGATACGTGCTTGCAGTTTTCTCTCAAACAGTTTTATATGTAAGCACTGTTTCTGCTTTGATTTCCTATAGATTAATTCAAGGAAGTTCTATTAAATCTCATTTGCCTTTTATGTGTTTGGGAGCAGTAGAAGAAGGCAGAGTTGCTGGTTTTCTTTTGGCAACGACTGCTGTGCTTCAACTCCGAAATGCGATAACAAAGAAAGCAATGTTACTCGAAGTATGCTTTTTTTTTAATGCTGTCTTGTTCTTATATTGTATGAGTATCTAAAATTTATCATGCTTTTATTCTTCAGTTATTAGAAAGCAGATGTAGATATGCTGACTATCTACTTAAATGCTAATGTTTGAACCTGCAGGCAATTGCACTTTGTCTCTTGGTTCCTATGCTCAGGATTGGTATTGAACTTGGGCAACTTAAGCAGGCTGTCAATTCTTTATTCTTGAAAGTAGATGCCTCAAGCACATTAGGAATCAAAGCTGATTCTCAGTTCTGGATGTATTTTACTGAAGTACTGCCTTTATTAGCTCTAGTACTTGTGGCATATCTGCTATACAAGAGCATTACTTCTTGTTCCTTTTCTGGCATGTTGAAGTATGTTGCTTCAGGAAGCTTACTTAGTTGTATGCTCATAGCCATACATTGGGCCTCAGATAGTAGCTTTTTGAGTTTACCAATGATCCTCGGGGGTGGAAACATCATTCCACAAGTGATTTATGCTACTGGAATCCTGCAATTGTCATTGGCCGTTGGACAACTATTTCTCAGGAAGCAAAGTGGAAGTTATAAAGATAGCACAGTTGCTAAAGCATTAGTTGTGCTATCTGCATGGGGTTCAACGATCATTCTGCTGTCTGGGAAACAAGGTCCCTTGTTTGTCTTGGCTCTGTTTACAGGAGGTGCATGCTCTACCCTGCAACTTTATTTTCTGATATGATTGAAAGTCACTTACCTAATGCATATTAGTTTCATGATTAAGTATCTATTTTATTGTGACATTTCAAACATATACAGCTGATGCTAATGCTCTATGCTCTATTATACCCATGTTACTACTTCAATGCTTGTGTGTAAATTTGTTTTATCTACAGGTTGGTGCATTATCAGGCTGATGACAATGGACCAGGGTACTGAAAAGGATAGTTCTGGATTTTCACTTTCTCACGCACTCCCTGTAACTCAATGGAGCCTTTTGGCCGTCTGTTTGTTTTTCAGTTCTGGACACTGGTAAGATACTTTTCATCCTTTTCAAATTTCGAGCACATATTAGAAATATACCTCATTTCTTGAAGGTGTTGGTAGAGATCTGACATTGACATTTTAACCCAAAAATGTTTCTGATATTTGGATATTTCATTATCTTTGACCAGGTGTGCTTTTGATGGTCTGAGATATGCTGCTGCTTTTGTTGGGTGAGGATACAGATCTACCTTTTGTCCCTTTTCGCTTTATATTGGGTTTGAGCCTTCTTCCGTTCGTAGGATATATTGCTACTCATCTGAACAGTTCTGCTGTATCTAGGGCAATAAACTCTTGTTGGGCATGCATACTAATCCTTAATCATATTTCAGGTTTGATGAGTTCCAACTTATTCGTCAAGCAATCCTTCTGACAATCGACACATTTGGTTTTTCTCTGATTTTACCTATACTCGGACTCCCACTTCTCGTCGCATGCTCCTCTCTGAAGCAGAGTAAAGAATTATTTTCCATGAGATTATGCCAAGTGAGTAAATGGCTGGAAACCTCAACTTGAATCACTCTAGTGCAGATACTTAATAACATGCCCTCTATGACATTTCAGGTGTATTTGATCTATGGAATGATTACAACTGTTACAGTCACATTTACACTGTTATGTGTCACAATACAAAGGCGGCATTTGATGGTATCTTCCTGCTCATATTCATTAATCATATTTTAAAATTTCAAGTTCATATTAATTTGTCATGATAGTGATCATTTAAATTTTGATGCAGGTCTGGGGATTATTCGCACCAAAATTTGTTTTTGATGTCGTGGGGCTTCTTCTTACCGATTTCTTGATACTTCTGTCATCGCTGTATTATATTTCGTGACACTAGTCATGCAGGAGGGGCTGGTGTGTTACATTTTCCCAGTATCTGATAGTCTTAGAGAATTTGTTTGTAAGGTGATTAAACATTTGTTTTATACCGTGACTAGTAAAGGACACTACTAGGATAGACCTGTTCCATTTTGCTCATCTAGTTTGGCCTTAGGGAAGGGGAAATATATAAAATCTATTTTGGGCCCATGCTAATATCTTCATATAAATATTTTGGGGTGAGCAAAATATCACCAATTGAACATCTGGATTAGGCGGCAATACTTAACATGAAAACGGAAATGATCCAGGTTCGAGTGGCAGCAAACTCCAACCTCAAACCCTTGTTGAGGTATTTTAAATTACCTCCCCCATTTCATTTGTCTGTATTTTATTCATGGTACTGCAATCAATTTTTGGTACTCTTTTGGTTTGATAATTTATGAACATCTGGATTCGGTTGAAGCGATCAATCAATTTGAAGGTTTATAACTAAGCTGTCTAAATGCAACCGTACTAATCACAAACTAGAAATCCAATGTTGTTGCTCAGTTTTGTTCTTTTAATTACCCCTGGTAGGCTGGAAGTAGTTTATGTTGTTGCTCTAAATTAAGATGTCAGGTGGTATACTTGCAACTTCAGCCAACTACTACAATTTGGGGGAAGGGACGTTGGTCATGTTTCTTGGAACCTGAATGAACAACATTCAGCAACATGGATGTCATTCTGTTTGCAATTCGTTTAACAATTAGCAGCTGGGTATTCTAATAATTTGATACCGACTTTCTACTTCTATGTAGCTGATCAATTAGGTGCTGAGTGGTATCCAATTTGGATGTTGTTAATTGTGTTTGGAGTTGAGTTGGAATGGGAATCATTTGAATGTTTCTACTTAGCATTTGCCTGAATAGGCAACTGTTCATCTAATCAAATCACATACTCAAACTCAAATCATACACTCTATGTTTGCTAATTAATGGACTAGTGCAGAAGAAATGAACAAGTGCAAAAAAAATTAAGTGCAGAGGAAATCAACACCTTCATCGAGCTAATATAACTGAGACGCATAGCCCATTCTCAGCCCGCTATTCATCCTCGCTAATGTTCAATTTGAATCGATTGGTCCGATTAAGTTGTAGCCGCATCGGGAGGGGGTAATGATTTAAGGCGACCGATTGGTCCCAAATTGAGCCAGAAGTCGATTGAGTCGTTTTTCGGTGGGCGATTTGTAGTGGGTACGGCCTAATTCCGGTGGCGGTATGGCAGCGTCTGGAGTGGAAGCAGTGATGTAGCCGACTGATTTGGTGAGGGAGGGGGGCGGTGGCGGAAACCGACTGATTTGGTGAGGAAGGGGAGGCGGTGGTGGTGAGGGAGGGGGAGGCGATATTCGACTGATTCGGTGACTGCTTTGGAGAAGAGAGTCTCACAGAGGAAGAAACAAACGATGGTGATGGAGAAGAAGAAATGAATGGTTGATCTGAAAGAAACAAACACAGACAAGATAAGAACTGTGGAGAAACTTTCGGTGGTGATGGAGACGCACTGAACAAGAAAAGAACGGTGGAGAAGAAATTAGCACACTGAAGAAGAAAGGAGAAGAAATGAACGGTGGACAGACAAAGGCGTGTGAAGACAAATTTAATCTTCCCCGAAAAAATTGATGGATATTGTGTATTGTGATGAGGAAATTATGGCAACAGCTCGATGTATAATCTTACTATTGTGATAAGGAATGTCGTTCAGCATTTACGTACTCGCCTATATATAATTGAATTGAATTCCTATTTATGTCTAATAATCTTACTAAATCTGATTAAATGGTTTATCAACTATTAACAATCACTAAAAACAGCAATCTGGATTTTCTACGTAGTTTTACTGCAGTTATTCCAATCTGGCTGTCATTAATGTTCGATCTACCCATGAGTCAAGAAAAACAGAACTGGTTGTTGAGACATGAGAGGTAAGTGCTGATTGTTAACTTTGTATCAGGTCTGTGAATTGTGATCAAATTGTTTAGTTCTACTAACTTTATCCTTGTTTACTCTCATTCTCCAAGCTCCTCCATCCATCAAACCATTCAAGCACAGAAAAACAAATCTACCATTTCAATCTGATCAATAATGGAGATTGAAACTTATTCACCTTCCAAATCTCTCACCTTCCTCTCCCCAAATCTACACTCTTCCCCACACACCATAACTGAGTTCAATGCCATCTTCAACCACCTCAACACCTTTATCTCCACTCCCAATTCCTTAAACCCTAATCCCAAATTCCCCAAAAGCCGTAGCCCATCACTCAAATTCTCATCCACCACCATTTCCCTCGAGAATCAGACCTGTAATCATGGAAAACCCACATCCCAGAATTGGATAAAACCTGCCGCAAAAGGCTCACCGGCTGTCCATGCTCTGTTCAAGAATCTCTCTGTTCTCGAACGGGCAGTGATTGGTGCTGCTGCTGGTGGAATTGCCGGTGCATTCACTTATGTCTGCCTTCATCCTCTTGACACGATCAAGACCAAGCTCCAGACGAAAGGGGCTTCCGAGATTTACAGTGGTGCATTTGATGCTATCGCCAAAACCTTCCAGGAAAAGGGGATTCTTGGATTCTACAGCGGAGTTTCTGCGGTAATTGTTGGTTCAACTTTCTCCTCTGCTGTGTATTTTGGTACTTGTGAATTTGGGAAATCTGTTTTGTCGAAAATTGGGAACTTTCCGCCTGTGCTGATTCCACCTACTGCTGGTGCCATGGGGAACATTGTTTCATCTGCGATTATGGTACCGAAAGAATTGATCACGCAGAGGATGCAAGCGGGTGCTAAGGGAAGGTCTTGGCAGGTTTTGATGAGGATTTTGGAGAAAGATGGATTTTTGGGTCTGTATGCTGGTTATAGTGCTACATTGCTTAGGAACTTGCCAGCTGGTGTTTTGAGCTATTCGTCTTTTGAGTATCTGAAAGCTGCTGTCTTGAGGGAGACAGAAAAGGCTAAGTTGGAGCCTTTTCAGAGTGTTTGTTGTGGTGCATTGGCTGGGGCGATTTCAGCATCTTTGACTACCCCGCTGGATGTGGTTAAAACTAGATTGATGACTCAGGTCCCTAGTGAGGTTGTGAATAAGGTTTCTGCAGCGATGTATACTGGGGTATCATCCACTGTTAAGCAGATACTGAAAGAAGAGGGGTGGGTTGGGTTTACTCGTGGGATGGGGCCTCGGGTTTTCTATAGCGCGTGTTTTTCAGCTATAGGTTACTTTGCATTTGAGACAGCAAGGCTTACAATTTTGGAGCAGTACTTGAAGCAAAAAGAGCTCGAGGGTATGGCGGCTCAGTCTGCTGCACCACTTGAGCAAAGTCGATGAAAGGGGTTAAGGTACCTGGTTGATATTTCAAGATACAAAGATGTTGATGCAGCTCCAGTCACGACCGTGGATGAAAATCTGGCTGCAGTAAATGACAGTGCATCTGTCTGTCTTTTTTGTTCAAGCATTGATACTGCAGTCATTATGAGTTTAACTTGCGGCTGTTTGTATTTCATAGGATGAAAGGTCTCATTTGCTTACAAAACTGGCCTTGTTGTGGCTTTATGCTGGTCTATTTTCTGCTTTAGACAAGGAAAAGTTATTTCCTTCTATTGATCCATACATCAATTTTTTTGAAGCAATCTTATGTTGTTGTTAGCAAGCACATGCTGTATGGGACTGATTGGTACGGCCAATTCAAATTGGCCGTTGCCAATTCAAATCGGGTACCAATCAGTTTAAAACTCTCAGTTAGTGATCTTTGTTGGAAAAGAAACCTTCTGATAGTAGCTTTTTTGTTTAGTTTACAAATGTCCTCTAAGTGGAAACATGTATGCTACTGGAGTACTGTTTCTCTGTAAGCAAAGAGGAAATCATGAAGAAAGCAAATTTGCTAATTGCTAAACCACTGTTCTTGAGGTCACAATCATTATAAATTGCCTATTTGAGAATCAAGGTCTCTTGTTTGTCTTAGCTCTACCGTAGAACTTCATTTTCTGATAGTATGATGGAAATGCACTGGAGTCCGATGCAGAGGAAGTATAACTTACTACTACTGATTGGTATATAATTTGAATGGACATTTGAATGGATTTTGGTAAAATTGTGTTTGAAATGAAATTAAAATGGGAGTATTTGAAGTGTATTTTAGGTCAAATCAATATTCATCAAGTCAAATTGACTGATTTTAATATGCCAAACGGTCCCTAAATCTTGATGCAGGAATAGTATAAATTTCTTCCATATCTGTTGCATTGATTTGCTGTATGATAACTAAACTATCTAATCAGTCTTCTTGGATGAAGAATCTCTGAAGTCTCAACTATCACTCTTCACCTACCACAGTGGATTGACATTTCAATGATACTAAAAACAATTATTCAACGCACAAAGTTCCATGATCTACCGTGTACTAGTGCAACATGTTACACATGTTGATTTAACAATAGTGTTCCTTCCTTTCATTTCCACCTTGTAAGTGAGACATTTGAAATATTAAGTGGTAAAATCCATAAAAATGTACTCAATGAAAAAAAAAAAAAGAATCTTAATTCGAATTAATTATTAATTTGAAAAAGAGAAAACGTGCCTCTTTCCGAGAGAAGAAGATATGGACCACGTGCTCCCACCGACAATATGATTAAATATTGAGACCAAAATGTAATAAAATACTACTAATAATATATACTCAACAAATGATCTTTTACTTTTCACATTAATTTTAATGTGTAGTATAAAATATTTGAGGACAAATGCACATATAATATAAATGAGTTACAAATATTTATTAAAATAAAAAATGAGATATTTATATTGATATGTATATAAAATGATTGTGGTACATTTGTTTCGGGAGGAGGTAATAGTATTATATCTTCATCTACCAGTGAAATGAAACACGGCGTGTCATTAACTTCCCACCTAACAAACGATTTTAATTCTCAGCTTCCCAATCCAAAAAATCTACAGTAGCAGCTCAAAATAGCATAAACACGTAGAGAGAGAAACGAGAGGGTGTTAATCGGAGAAGAAGAAAACGGAAATGGAGTCAACATTGCTCTCACTCAGCACTACCAGAACAAACTCGACTATGTCGATTATGTCCCTAGCCAAGTCTCTCAATTCCAAATCAGTTCCTCTCATAGCTCACCTCAATCGCACCGCTCGTTCCAACCAACTCGCTCGCCTCCAGCTCAACTATTGCATCCAGTTCGCTAGGTTCGGCCGTGGAACTCGATCGGTGGATTTCAATCGGAGTCGATTGCTGTTTGCTGCTAACTATTCGGTTTCTACCGGAGGCGGAGGGTTTGGCGGGAATGTCGGTGGTGGAGGTGGAGATGGCGGTGGTGATGGCGGTGCGGATAAGAAGCCGAGTGCTGTGGCGGCTGGAGCGGCGGATACGGCTCCGTTGGGTTCGGATGTTATTATACTTGACGTTGGTGTAAGTAGTGAATGGGAGTGGATTTAGGAGATATTGTGTTTGTGATTTTGTTTGAGTTGTTGATTTTTTGAGTGATTTGCAGGGGATGACTTGTGGCGGATGTGCGGCGAGTGTGAAGAGGATTTTGGAGAGTCAAGTATGTGCTTCTATTGAATTGCAAAAGATCTCTTGTTTTGATTTGTTAGATTATGTGTTGTTGTTGATTGAGGACTTCATTTTATCGGCTTGAACTTATAGAAAACCGAAGCAGTATTTGATGTAAATGATGCCGGATGTCTAAAAGGGGGAAAGTAGAAAATATTATTACTACTTAGTAGGAAAAACTCAGGTGTGAAGAAGAAATGGTTTCTGGAACACATTTGATTGTTTGGCGTTTGAGCCAGTCTATGATTTAACGAGTGGTGGCTGTGGAATTTCCAATCAGGTTATACATGAGTTTCGATAATACATACGTATGGAGAGGAGAAGCTTTTATTGTTCTTGGTGGAGGCTAGTAATGGTGTGTTTCTTTCAAACATTATAAGAACAAACAATACATTTATTAGACTGAAAACTTGCATAAAGGAATCTCAAATCATATTTTAAAATTTATATATCTGTGTATATACATATGTATAGGAGTCCTAAACTTATGAAACGTGGAGTTGGTTTATAGGAGACAAACCATAGACAGTATTTGATTTGTCAATTATAGTTGATGACATTCTTGTTGCAACTTGCACTCTTATCACATTTCCATGCATTCTCTGCAGCCTCTGGTTTCTTCAGCGAATGTGAATCTCACGACTGAGACAGCAATTGTGTGGCCTGTGTCTGAAGCCAAGGTTACGCCCAACTGGCGGAAGGATATAGGAGAGGCCCTCGCAAAGCATTTGACCACTTGTGGGTTCACATCAAATCTCAGAGGTTAGATATTTTGCTGCATTGTGTGGATGGTTCTGGTCATTCTACTATGCTACTTATGATTGTGCAACTACTGCTAAGTGTGGCTTTGATCAGAACTTTATATCTGAGCTATCTGCTAGTTAAAAAAAACTAATATCAAGAAATTTTCTCTTCTTTACTTTATCTTCATGGCTTTTTTCTACTAAGGTCGACTTGTGCATCTTCATGGTTGGGTGTCGCTAATATTTGGTCTTTAAGCTGAAGTGTAATACTAGTAATGTAAGAACATTCTAAAGTAAGCCCATTCTCTCTACCACATTCTACTTCAATGAATATCCTTGCCCTTTAAAAACTCCTTCATCGGTGATGGTTCAGCATTACAAGAATCCTTGCGTACTCTGGTATCCTCAGTGTTCTAGACTTCGAGTTAATCCTAAGAAGCGCAATTAGTTGCGAATAAATCTGAGATTGTCATCTATTACAGTCTTTGGTTGGTTAGGGGACATTGGGGAATAGATTTTACATATTGTAGGTACTAGATTTTTAATTCATGCGGATTCAGTCAAGTTGGAAATAATAAAGTTCTGCGGAACCTGAAATTGTGTTTGTATATTCTGTGTAATTGCCATCTCTGAGTAGCAGCGCTAGGAAAACAATGGTCATGATACTTTTGAGTAAAGGGTTCTTATGTCTGCTAAAATAATAATGGAAACAATGTTACAACTTCTATTGCTAGCTCACGGGGACTGATAGAGTGGGAACACAATATACATGTGGAAATTCATTTAATTTATGCATAACTTCATGGAACCTGGCAGATGAAGAAGCTATCATTGAGGATACTCAGTCGTAAAGATGCATTGGATTCTTGTTACAACCATTCTCCCTCATGGTATGTCCCTGCATCTTTCCATCCAATTCACCCCTCTTTTACAAACATAAAAGCTTCAATCCAAGATAATATTTATCAACTAAATGACTAATGCATAGCCTTTTTTATTCAATAGGTGCCTCTTGAGCTCTAAATGGTGGATTTATTGAGCAGTCGTTTCTATCACAATGAGCAAATTTCCACTTCCAGAATTGTTCCTGATCTGAACTCTATTCTCAGACAGGCACTAAGTATAGTTTTCAAACAAGAAATAAGCTAGAGCAACCATTAGTTTACTTAGTCGTTTTATAAACAACCTTCTCTAAATGAAGGCTCATCTTGTGCTATTGAACTGAAGTACTGAACGCAGAGTTAAGATTTGTATTCGGCTAATTGATGTACTCACCAATGTAACACTATTAATATATTGCTGGCAGTATGTTGTTATTCAGAGATGCCTTGCTTTCTAATTTTTCAGGACCGTAGGGACCTTTTTGTTTTGCTCCTTGAAGTTTAAGTGTGTGGATAACATCATTTAATATGAACAATTCAAATGAAATCATGTCAGGTTTTTTTTATTTCTTATCTCATAGTGCAAAGAATAATCGACTTGTGAAACTATGGTTAGTTGTTCCTTGAATTTTTTGTTTATTTCTAACAAATTGATTTTGTACCTCGTGCCATGTACTGAAGGCATTTAAAAAACTATGGTTGTTTGTTCCTTGAACATTCTGCATGTGTTGCAGACATCATGAATTACTATCTTAGCCTCTTAGTTATCCCCCTATTATATGTTGATGCTGTTTAAAACCTTATATCATGACGATTGCACAAATTTTAATTAAGAATTATCATGCTGACACATGGAAATATTGCAATACTGAAGATTGATGATTTTGTATTGCTATGAAATTCACTGATAGCTTCCTCGCCCAAGGTTTTTTCATGTAAAGTAGTTTTTTTCTGTCTTGATTGTGAATTTGTTCACAGCAATCAGCAATCGTTTTTTGCAGAACTCGGAAAGGTGGATTTCTACAAGAGATTTGAAAAGAAAATGAATGAGAAGCGTGCCATGTTGAAAGAAAGTGGTAATTCTTGCTTGCTACTCAATTGTTTACTATGATAGGCATGCTCAAGATGTGATCCTTCTGGATATACACAAGATAATGGTGATTAAAAAAAAAAGGAATCCTTTTTTTTTTAAAGTTAGTATTTTATTTTATGGGGTTATCAAATCAAGCGTACTAGCATTTGCGTTAGCAGATTGAAACATCACTGCTTCTTGTGAGTTCAAATTACTATATGCTTGTTCAAAACCTGATCCAAATCACTCTGGGATCATATTTATGTCAATGTGTGGACAAATCGTGTAACTTGCAGCACTTGCCTGTTAACAGGTCGTGGACTTGTTGTTTCTTGGGCGCTCTGTGCTGTGTGCATCATTGGCCACCTTGCTCATTTCTTTGGAGCCAAGGCTGCATGGATTCATGCCTTGCACTCTACAGGATTCCACATGTCCCTATCTCTTTTTACATTGCTTGGTCCAGGACGTCAGTTGATTGTAGATGGTATGAAAAGCCTTATAAGAGGGGCCCCAAATATGAATACATTAGTTGGTCTTGGGGCTATATCTTCCTTCGCTGTTAGCTCACTAGCTGCCTTCATACCAAAATTGGTAATTTGATCATTACATCATGATATTACTGCATCACCTACATTTTAAACAATGTGTTGTCGCGTGCATAATTTGTTAAAAGTAACGGCTAAAAATCTGATGGCTACATTAGAATAGCTATGTAGTATATTGGTTTCAAAGTCTCAAAGCTCATGTTATTAAGTGAAATTATGATTCACAGGGATGGAAAACATTTTTTGAGGAGCCCGTTATGTTGATAGCTTTTGTATTGCTTGGGAGAAATCTTGAACAGCGAGCCAAACTAAAAGCAACCAGTGACATGACTGGCCTTCTCAATGTCTTGCCATCTAAAGCGCGTCTTCTTATTAGTGGCGATGAAAATTCAACTGTTGAAGTACCATCTAGCAGTCTATCTGTGGGAGATCAAATCATTGTACTTCCTGGTGTAAGCATTGCATGCCTATATTTTTGTAATTCCATTCAATGTCCCCGAGTTTCAAAAAGTTCACCTGATTCTATTATCACTATATTATATTGTTGTTATGAGACATCTTTCCGTATAATTTTGGTAAAGAAAATCATTGTCATCTGGTCTTCACCTAAATCTGTGCACGGCCTGTTAAGACTCGAAACACAAACCCTGTATCATTCTTAAATAACACTATTACACATTCTTAAACACGCCCTGTATCATTCCCCGGTCACAAAAGTTTCACACTATTACACATTCTTCATTGTGCTTTTTAGGATCGCATTCCGGCTGATGGAGTTGTCAGAGCTGGCAGAAGCAGTGTTGATGAATCAAGTTTTACAGGGGAACCTCTACCTGTAACAAAATTACCTGGGGTAACGGAACTGTCTTCATTTTCCATGTATTCATCTTTTCTGATAATCAATGAGGATTACATGTTTGCATCAAATAATGCTAGCATAAGAAATGTTGGTCACTAGAGTTAGATGTGGGTATGTTTCTTTTGCTGGTTGGTCATACATGACAGCACAAATTTTGAAAGTCTGGTGTTTTTCCCCCTTTCCTAATTATTTTTATTGTTGTGTTTATTGATATTTGGATCATAATTAGTATTTGTGTCTTTCCCTGTTCTGGACCTCTCAAGTTTAGACTCTTTCGATGATGTTCAAATCTGACACTGTATCTTTCCCGCCTATAGTTGGTAATAACATCTCAAATATTTCCGCCCTTCACTTAAGTTTCATTCCTGTAGGCTGATGTTGCAGCTGGAAGCATAAACTTAAATGGTACAATTACCATTGAGGTCCAGAGACCAGGTGGTGAGACTGCAATTGGGGACATTGTTCGATTGGTTGAAGAAGCGCAGACTAGAGAAGCCCCTATACAGCAATTAGCTGATAAGGTCAAATACCTTTATAATGGAATGACGTGTATTTGAAACTAGATGCATGTTATATATCACTCCGAAGGGTATTAAGTTATGCATGCCTTCATGTTGGAAATCCATTCTGTGTACATAGATCTGCAATCAAAATAAAACGAATAATATAACCAATCATCCTTTTACTTTGTTGGGACAAAAAAACATCACCTTCTAAAATTGTAAACTGCTGTGTATGTCTACTCCAGAGGTCAGCTTTTCAAGCACACTGATACTTCTTTCTTAGGTAGCTTGTTTGCCTGGCACTGAATTTGATGCAATTGGGCATAATTATTAACTTTCAGAATTTGAACACTGATCTTTGTAAAACTGGTGCTGGATAATTTAATTGTGGCAACCAAAATTGATAAATAATCAACTTAACGAGATTTTGTATGAGGCTAAACCTCCAAAATGGTTGTTACAATATGAAAACCACTTAACTCTTGATTACTCACTTCTCTATGAATTACTAGCCTCTCTATTCTGTGGTGCTGACAAATCTCTGGAGAAATTAATAAAGTATTTGTATTGTCTTCATCATGATTTTGTCATTCGTTATCTTTATTTGCTATTTTCTGTATTTTTTACTTATCTAACTCTAGTATGGATAGAACACCTGTTCTGAGGAAGTAACATTGCTGCCTATGAATTAGGTTGCTGGAAACTTTACTTACGGAGTGATGGCTGTCTCTGCCGCCACATTTATGTTCTGGAATGTTATTGGTTCCCAAATTCTTCCAGCTGCTATTCACCAAGGAAGTCTTATGTCATTGGCTTTGCAACTTTCCTGTAGTGTTCTGGTAATGTAAACGAGATAATTGGCCGATCTATCTTAGAATTGGCATCAACTGGAGACAATCCATTCTTGGCTCTTATATCTCTAAGTGAAACCTACTAACTTAAGCCATATGCCTTTTGAATGCAGGTTGTTGCATGTCCATGTGCTCTTGGTTTAGCAACACCTACGGCTGTGTTGGTAGTGTTTCCTATTTCAAAGTTTGGTTTCATCTGAATGCTAAAAGTACAGCTCCACCACTTTGCAAATCTGTTGATAATTGTTAACAATTTTAGGTTGGAACATCACTTGGTGCTAGAAGAGGACTGCTTTTGCGAGGGGGAAGTGTCCTGGAAAAATTTGCTGCGGTTGACGCTATTGTATTTGACAAAACAGGGACATTAACAATGGGAAAACCTACAGTGACCAAAGTAGTGACACAAGGCAACATAAACGATAAACATGCACAGTTAAGTACTGAAATTTTGATATATTATACTGGTCAAGTTCTATCTTGTGCATGCGGGACCAGTATATCTATCTCACTAAAATTTGAGAGTCCTGATAGAGTAGATCTCAGAGAAATGGCATGTACTTTCTCCTTCTGCTAGGTCCCTCTATGTGTCGGAAAATGGCATTGACTGTAGTATATTCAGGATGTAAACCATGTAACTGCTGGTAGTATCTTTTGCAATCGAGGCATTATGGAATTGTTTAAATAAAGTGCTCATGACATGCAAATTTTACCTGTACATTCTGGGGCACAAGGTTTCCACAACATTTCCTTCTGTGGCTGAAATGATTCTTGGTTCTCAATACTTATGTTCTGCTGATTCAAATGATAACTATTCAAGGGAATAACAAGCAAACTTCCAATGCAGGATAGATTCAACTTTATCAGATAACTGGTCTGAAGTAGATGTGATGAAATTAGCGGCAGGTGTGGAATCCAGCACGATTCATCCAATTGGAAAAGCCATTGTCAAGGCTGCAAATGCTTTAAACTGTCCCAAAGTGAAGGTAAATTATGTTCCACTGTACTAGATAATCCCATCTACTGCAGTTACATGTTCCATTATCGATATGCATGTGTTATGTCTGAGCTTTTTATGTTGTACATACTTGGGAAAATATAATTCTGGTGCTTTGCTCAGAGTTCTGGTGACGTCCGCTTTTTTTGTGATCAAATGTCACTATGACTGATTGTAACCTGTATGGCACAACATATTGCCCATTACCTTAATCTTCTCATGTTCTTCACTGTGAGAATTTTAGTGAAGATGAACATCAATCCCTTTCATGTAGTGAATCTTCTAGGACTGAGTTTATGTCACTCCTAAACATCGTGCATTAGAACTTTTCACATCTTATAAAAATTTGCCTGTAGGCCGCAGAAGGAACATTTACTGAGGAACCAGGATCTGGTGCTGTGGCCATTATTGATGGCAAAAGGGTTGCCGTTGGTACACTTGAGTGGGTTAGAAGGTAGTTCTTGGTCTTATGTTACAGAATGCAATAAAGATTCAACGTGATATTCTTTTAGTCCCATTTAACATGAAAGAAGGAACTTTGTATATTACTGGCATGTTTCTTGTTTCATAATCTTCTGAATTTCACACGCTTGATGAAGAAAAAACACTCGATTCCTTGACGCCTCGTCTTTTACCTTGTATGTGAACTGGAAAAGCTCACTGCAGGCTTAGAAATCAAGAATTTGTTTTTTGTTTCATAATCTTCTTGACTCCTTGGCGCCTTTTCTTATACCTTGTATGTGAACTGGAGAAGCTCACTACAGGCTTAGAAAATTAAGAATTTGTTTAGGTATAAAGACCTTCAAAACTCAAAAAGTCTACTATTTCTCAACAAGTTTTAATGCTAGGAGTCTATACACCCATTGCAGGCATGGGGTTTTAGATAGTCCGTGCGAAGAAGTGGAAGACTTCAAAAATCAATCAGTTGTTTATGTGGGGGTAGATAGTGTCCTTGCTGGGACCATCTATGTCGAGGATCAGATCAGAGAAGATGCAAAACAAGTTGTTGAATCATTGACTCGCAGGGGAATTAAGACGTACTTACTCTCAGGGGATAAAAAGGGTGCTGCTGAATACGTTGCTTCTGTTGTTGGTATTCCGATGGAAAGGGTGAGATCATTTACTAGAATTTACACTTGCAGCTGCTAACATCATTAATACAGATGGCATACTTGGAACAATCTATTCATTCCATGTGTGTCTCAAAGTTTATCTCTCCACTTATTACTGTGTCAACTACATCTTTGCTTCAGTAAATTAGTATGTTGTCCAAGTAGATACGGGAAATTAGCTCCTTTTACATGTGTGTGTGAGGGGAATTATGCTATTGAGCAAGCAGGGTAGTGGTAATGTCATTAGGTCTTGAATTTTGAATTTTAGGATCCAGTGAGTATAGGATGGGTAGAGTATTGCCTAATCCTATGCTAAAGAGTTAAACTATAGCCAACAAAGTGCCTGAAGCTATGGAAAATTAGGAATGCATGCTACAACTGGAAAGAAGCATGACCTGAGTATGAAGTGGAATAGCTAATGATCTAATAGTCAGTTTCCAGACAGTTCTCTTTTCATTGTACTGCCAGAAATGGGATCAGATTTTAATATGCATTCTTCTGAAAATATAAATTCATTTTCCTAACAAATGCATGTTGTAGAAATTATTTGTGGCACATTTTCATCCTCTAACTCGTCTTCTCTGGACCCTTAAAGTGTTTGTTGATTTTTGTGTTATTCGTATCAGTAAGTTGCTACTGATAAGATTCTTGCATGCGTATCACTGGTAATTCTTACTCTACTGATACAAATAGCACACTGGTTATAGGTTCACTAAATCAGTGTTTTGCATTATTTTACTTGCCATATTTCCTCTGTTAATGTGAGAAAACAAATCCTCAATTCATAATCAAGAATGTAGATTGACGTTTTTGCAACAAATAATGGTTGAGTACAGGTATTATATGGAGTAAAGCCAGAGGGGAAGAAGAAATTTATAAGCAAACTTCAGGAGGAACAGAACATTGTAGCTATGGTTGGTGATGGCATCAATGATGCTGCTGCTTTGGCTTTATCACATGTAGGGATTGCTATTGGTGGAGGTGCAGGGGCTGCAAGTGAGGTGTCATCCATTGTGTTAATGCAAAACAGGCTGTCCCAGGTATATTGCTAGCTGAAGTGAAGTAATTTTCTGAGTTTATGTCTCTTTAATTTCATTGTCTTCATCTCTGTGGGCATGTACCTGAATATCTGGAACACATTATTCTTGGTCCCTATCATAGTTGGTCATTGCCTATTTGCAACTGTACAGTCTGCTCAGAAGTAGTTTTTGGAACTCATAATGTTTAATCTGGCAGTTGGAACTCATAAGTTTGTACCAGGAATTATTCACAGTTTTATCAGCTAAATGCTTACTGACATATTTGCTAGTGACTAGTAATATTAAGTTGCATTCTTGTATCGTCTGTCTCGATTATGAGCTGTGCTTGTGAACCTATCTGCCTGATTATTTTACCCATGCAGCTACTTGATGCTGTGGAGCTGAGTAGACTTACCATGAAGACCGTCAAGCAAAATCTTTGGTGGGCCTTTGGTTACAATATTGTAAGTTTTCGCACTGCACAATTACAGTGTTATTTTACTGTGCTTTAGTTCCACTATCTAGTCAATTCATCTTTGACTTGCATAGAAGTATCTTACAGTGCTTTCTTTTTTAGCGATCACCCTTGCACATTCTGCAATTGACTCTGGACTTAATGCTGTAGGCATGCATGATCATTAAAACTCAAAATGAAAAGGGCCAAAAATCTAATTAATTGCAGTCGTTGAGGGAAAAGCCAAGTGAAATTAGTATTATTGAATTACCGTACAAGTTATTATGCAAGTTCCATTACTCATTTATCTCCCCCAATTATATTGTGATACAGTCTAGTTTTTTGTCTCCCTTTTGGGTTTTTTCCAGGTTGGAATTCCAGTAGCAGCTGGAGCATTGCTGCCTTTGACTGGAACCATGTTATCTCCCTCAATTGCTGGTGCACTCATGGGCATAAGTTCTATAGGTGTTATGACAAACTCGCTGCTTCTGCGATTGAAGTTCAAATCAGAGGATAAAAATCATGTTAAAACTTCTTTAAACACCAAAGTGCCATTAGACATTGAAAGTAATGGAAGTACCGATGGAAGATTGAGGCACCCATATACAGATGCTCGATGAGGTAGTAACTCAGCATTGAAGCAATTGGACTACAAATCAGCAGTTGGATGATGGTAAGATGTCTAACTGGTATGTAGAAAAATAACACGACACGTAAGCAGACTTGTCCAGTCCATGCATCAACTGTCTGCTTGGGCTTCCCAATTGTGGTTCCAGTCTTTCCATGGCATGGTTCGCTGTCTTTTTTAATTCTCATGGGGTCCACTTGGAGTTTTAATTATCCAAGTCTTCTAAATTTCCAGAAGATGACTCCTACTAGAAACTGGAAGTCCTGGTTCAGGTAGGCACATTCAAAATCTTGGCCTGAAAGAATGAACAAATTATATATGTTTTTAGAAGTAATTTTTTGTTTAAGCCTGTGGCCTGTCACCTGTGACCGCCTTAATAATTGTCAGGCAACAAAGCTGCATTATTTCTGTCAATTATTGCATGATTGTATAGTTAAATTTGTATTTATATTTTATGGACAGGAGATGCATATAGCGTAGTTTCAATAGATTGTTGCATTCTTGCATACCCTAGATAAATCCTTTGCTTAATACTACGACACATTCCAGAATTTCCAGTTTTCATCATCCGTCCAAAATGGAAGTCAGTTCCCAACTTTATTCTTCTCAAAGACTTGACACTACCAAAAATTATGAGCATTTCCACACTAAATTGAAATGAATATATTTTACTCCTGATTGAACTTTACCTTTTCACCATCATAGGAAAATCCAATTTAATATACTGTAAAATGGCATATACAACTAAAAAAGCCTGAATTAATGTGAAAAATTATGATTGCATCCACCTGTAAGTATCAAATGGCAGTCATAAAATAAATGTCCTCAAAACTACCTAATCACTCAAAGCTATATGCATAGACCACTGCGTAAATGAAATTTATCACTGTCCTAGGAGTCAAAATTCACCATACTCTATAACCCTGAAAGCATTAGTAACTGTAGATGAAACCATATCAGCACAGCACATGACCTGTTCACACTTCACAGTGGTGCTACATAACTATTCCGATCTTCATCACCAACGTTGTTATATAATGCGTGTAAAAATCATTAAGAGCAGACAACTCAGGAAAAAAATACACTATCAAAATCACATGTAATATTGACATGTACATTACAACATTCCCAACCAACATCGTAATGATCAAGGCAGACAGGCCAACCTCTGCAAAAATCCTCCAGACAAGTCCTTGAGAAGCTCCTGAGCTGTCTCACTCATTCTCTGCTACATTTCTCCAATTGTTCGTACGAGCACCGAAAGCCAAATTTATAGTCAAGGATTGTTGCAAATTGAGATTCTGTTCAATATTATATGCACAGCTTCAGACCATATAAGTCATGCCCACCTGTATCAAATTAGAGTGTGGAACACTCAAGTTTGCAGTCCCTCTTCTGCAGTTCTTTCTCAAGAAAGCATAGAAGTAATTAATCACAAGTTTTTTTATAAACCAAGAATCCTTTCTTGCCCTAATATTTCCATGACCAAGTAGATAAACAACTCCAGACTCTTTCGCCTTGCGTATGAACGATAGCTCCTTCTCAAAACTATTCTCTGCATCATTAATCATTTCATCAGGAGAAATCTCTTGCTTCCCCACTTCTGATGTGCTTGCTTCTGGAACAAATTTGCTGGTATTCTCAAACTCAGATAGGAGAGGAACACCAAGGGAATAAACACTCCCGTTAGGAGCAATCAAAAGCTTTGAAAAAGCATCCTCCGCTTCATAATCCGTGTCTTCATCACCATCACTCTCCAGTGACCTCTCCTGAGCTTCCCTGCGAATGAACTTCTCAATACTCTCAATCAGCAACTGCTCAAAGGTCTGGTGGTTCTCTTTGCGAACATCCTTGTAGCCATACCTGTTAGGGAAAGGTTAACAAGCGTCACACGCCAGGAACAAATCAATTCCATCATATAAACATTGCCCTAAGCTGGGAGTGCATGTGTGCTGATCAATTTCCTAAATACCACAAGTCACGGAGTTGACAAAAGTAACTTCAGCTAATTGCACTCAATAGTATGAATGTTGATGTAAAACCAGTGTTCAGCTGATAGCCTGATACACTATCTCCCACTCTGCATGAGGAAAACCTCCTTTTATAAAAGAACAGGTTACTTATCAGAGCAATGTCCAAACAATAAAAATGAAGAGTCAGATGCATCACATGTCAACGAAGTTAACAGTGCCAACATCTCTACCATTCATGATTGCATATTACACACAAAGAGAGAAAAATCTAACACTAACAAGGATATATTAATTATTAATACAAAAAAAAGACATCATTATCATTCTTTCTGATACTAATACTAAGTAATATCACAGAATAGCTAATATAGGTCCACAAGGCCTATATTATGTTGTCCTTGTGTTCCTACTTCCTACTCTACTAATTCAGACTGACATCTACTGGAGTTCAGGCACACACAGATATAGAACATGTATTGTACCATGGAAGAAGAGATTTTACCTGGCAACACAACGAAATATGTGGTAGCCTCTAGGGCAGACTCGTCTAAAGAGAAACCTTTCACTTTGCGGCACAACTGATACAGGAACGTACTTTATGCACACAAATATTATCATTGAATGCACTGCAGGTAGAGTGGTAAGGAACTGTCCAAATATAGCTGGAACTCCCTTTGCTAGCTCATTGTAAACTAATCCAATACCAGGCGCTCTGACAGTTCCGAGGTTGGGCCCTAGTTCTCGCAGCACATCCATTGACATCTTCTGCTTCACCTCTGTTTCATACTTTAGCTTGCTCCCGTAGTTCCAGATGAACATTATTAGAAAGATGACAATTGCAAACACCAAAATTATCCAGCTTCCATCCCCCACACACCAAATGACCGAAGAAAAGAAAGTTAACTCCAGCCCCAAGAAAATAATAGCAAAACTCAGCACGATGATGATATTGATTTGCCATATTAGAAGCATCACAAGAGTTACTAAGACCGTGGACATCATCATGACCCCTAGCTCAGCAATGGCTGTCAAAGGAGTCAACTTAGAATAGAGAAGAAAATTGTGTAGCTCCCTCCAGTAAGAGTAGTTAATAATAAGCTACAGAAACTCAAAAACAAGCACCCACTTAACAATACAAGGATTGTAAGGCTTTGAAAATTTCATCATCTAAAAGGAACATAAAAAACACAACAAGCTCAGGTTCAGAATGTTCCCAGAGAAATGCAGTGCAGGTTATTTCAATCATAAGCAGCCAGGTCCTTGATAATTGAGCGCTGCATGGGAAGTAGTTCCAAGCAAAGCAATTGCTCAATTGTACTCTTTTTATTGGTAATCATACAAACAAATCTTGGCACTTTGTCCCTCCCCTCACAATAAATTGACTGGAAGTTTTAAGTCAAGCAACCATAAATGTCAGTACTGATGAAGTTACAGATACTGGTTACAAGCAAAACGTAGTAACCAATGAGTTATAGAAAGACATGTTTGGATGGATAAACAATGTAGCCTTAATCTAGGTGCAATCAATGTTTGAATGGGTGCATATTTATCAGAAGCATTGATAATGCTTTGATTCATACTGGTGATCTAGGTTCGTAAGCAAGCTCGAAAGGAAAACGAAGCATAAAAAAATGTGGCCAGCTAGCCCCTTCGACAGCACAAGCAACTGGGGTGCCAAAAGAGCAGACAGATTCTGAGAGGAATGTACTTCTTGGGTGGATAAATGATATGCAGCTATAATTGAAGTACAGATAAAAATAAGAATGCACTGAGGCTCAAGTTTTCTGTAAAAAACGAGGCATTGAAGATATGGATGCAGTTATGCAGAGCATTTAAGTCAAAATGCAAATTTCCATATCAGTTCAAAACCACAAAACATGTCAAAGAGTAAACACATACAAATCAATTACATGCTCACAGACAAAAACAAACTGGATAATTGATGTGCCATGAAAATAAATCCATTTACCATATGCATTTCCAATCTCGTAAATACTTGAGATATTGAGGACCAACACCAATGTCAATGCCAGCAGAAACCAGTTCATTACTGGAATGTAAATTTGTCCCATGAACTTCCTCGATGTATGTATAATTTTGAGACGAGGAAAGCAACCAAGTGCTGTGGATTGCTTGATACAAGAGAAAGATGCTGTAGTCATGGCCCTACTGGCAATCAATGCAGCTGCATTAGCAATGAAAAAGACAGGCCAGAAAGCTCCACCTGCATAAGGTAGATGAAATCATAATTATCACTTTTTCCCTGCATGCTACTTGGAAATAGTTTCTCAAAACAATAATGATCATTTCAACTGTCGCATGATTATACGGTTTAACTTGTTAAAATTTATAGGACGTTATGTAGATCGGAAGTAAATTCACTGAGTACCAGAAATGGTGAAACCAGAAACCTAAGGGTGGTTTTCAGGAATTTTTAGCGGGAGTTTTCAGGACTCCGAAATTTGAATTAATCCCGATTCGACCTGACCTTGAACTGTATTCTGGACTGGTAGATTTTTCATCATTATTTTCATAGTTTGGGTTGGGATTGGGCCGTAGGGGTCAGCCGGACAGGTTTAAATTTTAAAATCCTGAACTCGACCATAATCCCAACTCCCAGGCATGTATGGGAAAATCCCAGACAAGATGGGTCAGGGCCGAGATTCCCCACCCCGAAACACACCCCTACTGAAAACTACATAAAAGGAAAGCAAAAAAACCTTGCATTAATCAGCAATAGGATAACAGTTAAGATGTGCTTCCACTTTCGACCTCTTGCAGGACTAATTAAATGACAACAGAGGTCAAGAAAAATCTTCCTTACTTGGGACAGAGGAGAAGAAAGCCTGTGTAGTATCTGCATGGTTTTCCATGAGATAAGCAGCTTGGCCCAGATAGCCCAGGAGAAGGCATGGTAAAACAAGAAACACAAATGTAAGCTGCAAAGGTAAATGTGTAGCATGTTAAATTCCAAAATTTTCACTCATACCACTGACGAGAAAGTGAGAAAAACACAGCAGATCTTACCTGCACTGATCTCACAGAAAAATAGCATAGATCTGCAAACATGGCCTCAGAACCTGAGTCAAGTAACTAATCGTCAGAAATTAATCAGATGAAATGTTTAAATAATTTTTTCTTTTTTTTAAATGAAATTCAAAAACCGAGACAAATAGCATAGTCCTTGATAGATCACGAAAAGAACCCCAAGCATGAAGCCAAAATGAAATTCAGAAACTTTTGATTTGGAAATTTTTCCAGAAGATCCTTTCAATGAAATCGAAGGAAGAGGCCCAAAACATCTGGGCATAAGCAATTTTAACAGAGACAGTTGTGTCCAAAAAAATCCCGAGAAGCAGTTGCATAAGTTGTGAAGCAGGATTCTTCTGCAAAACATAATCATTCTTCTCTAGGAACCTATTGAAGGTATTTATCACCATCTCAGATGTTCTCTTGTGATTGATTCTAACGAAAACCACCATCTGGTGAAACAAGGGTATCTGTAGAACATGGTATGTACACATGATTTTGAGCACTTAATCAGAGGTCCAGAACAGAGAAGAAGTGGAGAAACTATACATATTCTGGACTAAATTCAAGATGATGACTGAGCTTCAGGTCATCAGAAACCTTCAAGTAAATTACTAGACAGAACATAAACATTTGGGGCAAAAATAGTGTAACATCAAGTCTTAATACTCTTTTGGAAACAAAAATCCTGATACATAAATCAAAATTTACCTGTTGCGCAGAGAAGACAGCCCCCGAGGGCGTACCAAGCCTTGGTTGAGTTACGGTTGAAGAAATAATAGATATAAATCGGATTAAATGCCCGCAAGACGCTAGTATCATACTTCATAAGGTTGTATATGCCAATGCCCCCAAGTGAACAGAACCATATAAGTAAAGCAGGACCAACTACAAGCCCAACTTTGCTAGTCCCATATTTTTGTACACTAAACAGAATTACAAGACATGCCAATGAGATCTTCACCACATGATCTGCATTCACAGAAGTGAACACTGTATAATCAGCTTGATCGGATGCTTACTATATGCGCAATAAATAATCAAATAAGGGTGAAAATAGCGGAGTAAAAGTTTGGGATACGATCTATTTTAATACAAACTTACAATCAGAAACTATAAGCATTAATATCTCACATTTACATTCAGTTTTTTCTACATAGTATTCCATTTTATTCCAGCATGTATCTCAAGACAAGAGTAGAAAGCAAGCAGCTCAAAGGCTATCCTGGACTATATTTAAGTGGCAGAGAATGTACTCTGAAGCCAAACTTAGTTCCAACTTGCAACCAACATTTCAAGGTAAAAGGCTCCACGCCAAAAACACAGGCTCACTTCGCCAAGAGGTCAGAGTATTAACTCACAATTACAGCTATATGCTCTAGGGTCAACCAATTTACCCATGAATACAGCTATATGATAACTTCAAACTCATATCTCAACTGCATGTGAATTTCCGGTGGTAAACATCCATAATTAACATCAAACATATCATTCAAATTTCCTCCAAAGCATGGACTCAGAACTCAATTTATCAAAACTCAGCTAGACACTGAGCCTTATCTTATACTATGTTAAAGAATGTCATGTACGCCCTGCTATCTAGTCAAATAATTAATTCAATAACACCAATCCATCCATGATCATAACCCATTAGACAAAAATACTAGTGCCAATTTACTGCTGAAATAATAGACCACAACCCATCAAGCCAGTTTCTTAATTTTCTTTAAAATTTAAAACCAACTATGGTTCTGGGATAGGAGTTTCTCCTATTGATATAAACTAAAAAGTGTAAGAGGCCAATTTCCACCTGGAGCAAAAGATTCAGCAATGAAAACAACAGATAGGCTATTGACCTATGTAAGAAATTATTTTACCTTCCGTAATCTCCGCAACTCCAATCTTCAATCCACCAACAGCAGATATAACTGCAAACAACATTAATGACCACTACTTCAAATTCAAGGAGCAAAATTATTGGTGCAAATGAGAAAGACTTTTTTGTTTCTTGGCCTACACTAAAAACCCCGTCAATGATTAGTTAAAGAACGTAGAAGTAAAGTTGCTAATCATCACCTGACATAGCAGGTGTAACGACACCATCAGCTATCACCATTGATGTACCCGCAAGGACCAGCATCAAAAGAAGCTTTTTTAATGTCAGTGAAGCTTCAAGTCTTTCCTTTATTTTTAATGATCTCTCCAGTTCCGGTGATGGCACCTTAAGTCTGAAGCTTGATATGCGAGCATCTGATGGAAGTTGGTTGGGCAGAAGACTGACTTTAGCATGTCTACAAATCAATGAATAAAGTGCAAATGTACCGCCTGCAACAATCAGCCATGAATCAGTTAAGAGCGAAATACATTCACTGTCACATGTTAAAATATACACATGTAGAAAATAACCAAATCATGAAATAACTGCCATACCTTCACCATCATCATTTGCCCAAAGGACAATAAGGACATATTTGATCAGTGGAATCAAAATTAAGGTGTACAAAACAAGGGACAATGCACCAAGAACATCTTCATTCCCATTAACTGGTGCTTTGCTGAACATCACACTGAAAGTATATAGTGGACTGGTGCCCACATCACCAAATACAACCCCGAGTGTCTGAAAGGCTAGCACGAGTCTCCTGCCGAGAGTTGCATCCTGCGATTATCTTTTAAGAATCAAGACAACGACAGCAGTATATGTTCTTCACCATTGGAAAAATGTTTTTGAAGAGAAAAATATCTTCTATTGACAATATACAATATCTAAGAGCTACTCACTCAGATAAAGAAATAGTTACATTATAAGTAATCTCTTAGTAGGGACCACAGAGCTATACCAAAGGATGAAAGTTCGCTGTAAAACTAAAAAGCTACTCCTATATAAGATCAAAATACCACAGCACGCCTAAGCTTCTTTATCATGTGTAATTTCTTGCAGTAAACCAATCAGTACGTCTACTTCAGCAACAACTTTGCCGGATTCACTATCCGATCAGTCCTATCATCACAGGATAACTAAGGTTAAAAATTCAAGTACTCTTAAGAATTAGTGTTTACTGACTCTTGATGCAGCATCCTTCAACTACCTCTCAAATAGTGTAGCTGAATTAAAATTCGGTACCTTACCAGGGATTATTTTTTAGGAAATATAATCCTAATGTGGAAGAACTTGTTCCATTTCAGGCATACTGAGAGGGGAAGCAGAAACTGCTCTAGTTTTTGTTTTACCGTAACATTACTTACGTTCAAATCTTCTCATTGACTAACTACAGGCTCAGTTTAAAGGAGTGCAAAAATAGTTGCATTTTCACAATTCAATATCAACACCATTCGAAAGGCAAAGCCAATTATACACCGCATATCAGAGTATTAATCCATGCTGCGGTACTAAACTTCAACACAGGTTTTATAAACAAAGCTCAACCATTAATACGACAATAAAAAACTGAGCTAAACACACATACAAAGTGCAGCTGGAATCAATTAAACAAAACATTAATCTAATCAACTAAATCAAAACGTACCTCATCTTCGACACCGGTTTTACAATCACAACTCGACCATAAAAAACACCAATATAAAAACTCAGCTCAACAAACATATAAATGCAGCTAAAATCCGTAAAACAAAACGTTAATGTAATCAACTAGACCAAATTGTACTTCATCTTCGACAACGGTTTTACAAACACAAGTACACAACTCAAAAACATAAAGCACAAATAAAAAACTGAGCTAAACAAACATATAGATACAGCTAAAATCCATGAAACAAAACGTTAATATAATCAACTAAATTAAATCGTACTTCATCTTCAATGACAGTTTTACAAACAGTAAGTACACAATTCAACCATAAAACGTACCAATAAAACTGAGCTAAACAGACATATATATGCAGCTAAAATCCGTGAACAAAACATTAATATAATCAACTAAATCACAACGTACTTCATCTACAACAGCGTTTTTACGAACACTAGTACACAACTCAACCATAAAAAGCACCAATAAAACTGAGCTAAACATATTAATGTAATCAACTAAATAACCTACCGTAACTTCACCACAGGCTTTACAAACACAACTCAACCGTAAACAACACCAGTAACAAAAAAATGAGCTAAGCTCACACAGAAATTCAGCTAAAATCCGTAAAATAGAACCTCAATTTCATCAACTGAATGAGAAATGCACCTCGAAATCATTCTTCTGTGCACCAGGAACTTCGAGAGCCTCAACATCGAAGGAATCGATCCGAGGACCTGTACGGATCAGCCTCTGCTCGACGTTGTCCTCGTCGTCTGAATCTCTCTGAGGCGAATCCTGTCCGCCGATTTCTCCACCAAACTCGGAGCCTTCCTCGTCCTGATACACCCACCGGAACTCCATCGAATCAACCGACGGTAATCGGCCATTTGTTGACCTCTCCGATCCCTCGGCCATAACCTATACGTACAATATAGCAACGGTACTAGATAATGATGTAGTGAATTTGACTCTCCTCTAATCAATCATCATCAGAGTAGATAATGGGAACTGATTTCTGCAGAAGTTAGATTTTTCTCCTTTCTCTTTCCTTTTCTTCTTCGTTATACTACGGTTTTGCAGTGTAGTGCGTGAAAAATGAAAATGAAGTTTATGTAGCGGGTCGGGTTTTTCTGGATATTGGAAAAGTTCGAGCTACTCACAGTTAGGTAAGTAAATCTGACGCGCTGTTCAAAATTGGAATCTTTGCCACCATGGCACCATCCTTGGATTCTTAATCTTAAATTAACATCTACTCCGTCCCATCTGAAATGAAACATAATTCAAATGTACGATTTTTAATAAAAATATATAATATGTAATTAAAAATAAGTTTGAGATATAAAAGTACATGTGGACCCAATAATGTATAGTTGAAATGAGTTGTATTGTGAAGTTAATTCATAAATGGAAAAAAATTTCACCAAAAACTTTGGTGATACGTTCAAAACGGAAAATTGTTCACTCATAGTGGAATGGATGGAGAATTTTTTTAAACGGTTAAAAATTGACTCAAAATCCCGACCTATTTTAAAAGTTTAATAAATTAAAATTATGAAGGCGAAGCGTCTTACCAACTGAACTATGATGATTATCTAAATTAAAATTAACATCTAATAATTCGTGTTTATAGTTCAATGTCTTCCTACAATATCATGTTGATAATATGTGGCCATTTATCATTGTAAACCGCACCACTCTGATAAATCGAACGTATATTATTTTTTCTACTTACACTATGTTCTCTTTAATTCAAATTTACTAAACTGAATTTAACTGAACTGAATTAAAATAAGATATAAATTATATAAAAAAAAGTACATAAAAAAACCACTTTATATAGTGAGTTTACATATAATACCTCATTTAAAAAGCTATTAATATAAGGTCAATTTATTTCTTGAGCCCTAATTTCTCTCAATTATAACATGAATTTTCATGAATACCCCTCATTCCTTTTTCTCTTGCACAAATGAATCACTCTAAAACATTCTTATAAAAAACGTAATTTTATTTTTTTGAGCCCTAATTTCTACCAACTACAAGAAGTTTTTCTATTAATGTTCCTTATTTTTTTTCTCTAAATCCATCATACTTTTGTATATACGAAATTCATTTGTTCTTCATTGTTTTCAGATTTTTTCTTCTTCTCTCACATTTTTCATGTTTTAAAATGTGTTTTTGAAAATTTACACGATGAATTTCATTGTCTCTCTCACGTTCAATGGTTTCAGCCATCCTTTTGCATAAAACTTGGGTTTAGCATTTTTTTTTTATCTTCTCGATATCGGTTGAAATATTTAATTATGAGCATTCCCCTGTTTTTACATGTTTATATTGAAACTACTATTGCTAACGTTGAAACTAATAACCAAAATTTATGCACTTAAAACTAGTTTGGCTTGCTTTTGAAACTAGTGAAATTAATATTTTTGCTTCTGAAACTAAGTTTCTTATGAAACTAGATTTTTGTTGTTCTGAAACTAAATTTCGTGTTTTTGAAACTAGTTTTTGTCAACATGATACTAGGGTTTTTTTTTTAATTCTGAAACTAGCTTTATGAGTTCCAGAAACTAACTTTCGTGTTTTTAAAACTAACTTTTGTGAATATGAAATTAGGTTTTTGTTATTCTAAAACATAACAGTTAGTTTCAAACACGTCCATACTAGTTTCAGGAATTTTCATTCGACTAGTTTCAGAAATTTTAATTCGACTAGTTTCAGGATTTTTGTGAATATGAAACTAGGTTTTGTGGTTCTGAAACTAGTATAAAATATCTGAAACTAGGTTTTGTGGTTTTAAAACTAGTTTTTGTGTTATTGAAACTATCTTTTGTGAACATAAAATTAATTTTTGTTGTTTAGAAACTAACATTTGTGAATATTAAACTAATACAAAAGATTATGAATCTAGGTTTCGTGAATCTGAAACTAGCTTTTGTGAACATGAAACTAATTTTTGTGAACATGAAATTAGATTTTTGTTGTTATGAAACTAACTTTTATGAATATGAAACTATCTAAAGATCATGAAACTAGCTTTAATCATCATGGTATGAGAATGGTTGGTTGAAAACCAAAACCATAACCAGCTAATAATCATTAGCTTTTCTTGAACGGTTATTCACCATAACTATAATCGTATCCGTTCAGCAACCGACCGATTATAACCAGCACCAACCTGACTTCAGGTTAAGGTTACGGTTAAAAACCGCTTCAAATTTTTTTTGTTGAAACGCACGATTTTTTTTATTATTTATGTATTTTGCCCGGGTGGGACACCTACTCCAGT
>JAYMSP010000034.1:0-111481 GCA_036897095.1 Plantago elongata
TATATATATATATATTAATCGTTCTGGCATATTACAAGTCCAAAGAAATAGGACCCAGACAATCACCCTCCAGACTAGCAAGAACTTTGAAATCATCTTCTGCCTTGATGAATTTCGTTCCGAACACCATGAAACGAACCACCGTCCCCTTTTCGATCTTGGCAGAGTTCTCATTCATGTAGTAAGGATTTTCTCCTGGTACATACAGGTAATCAGCCATCTTCTTAGGCGACAAAAATATGCGATTACCGCAGGGCCCACAGTTGAGAAAGATGCCGTCTTGCTGGATTTTGTGAGCTGTGCCTTCCAGAACTTCGCCTGCAAGCATTTTGAAGGTAATGCAGGTGAAATCCACAGGGAAGACTACTTCACCAGAGTGCTTAACCTTTCCTTCACCAATGTTCTCAATGGTAGTGGCTGCAAGGAAATAGCCGAGTTCCTTTGTTGCTTTTTTCGCTGCGATCATTCCCATCAGGCACTTAAAGATAGATATTGACAGTTTCGAGCCTTGCTCCAGTTTTTCCGGTGGAATTGTAACATTCCAGGACATTTTGCTTTTCAGATACATTGCTGGATCGATTCTGATACTAACTGCCATAACAAATCACTAAGATGTAATATTGCAAGACAGCATGATATAAAGGTTCCAATTTCACCATTTCTAAGCTTGCTCTAAATCACAAAGAATCGCTTTCAAGAAAAGATCCATTTAAGATCACACATGTTACCATTTGCAAACTCATCTTATGAAACCTCAACTATATAAATTGCTGATATAAAACTACAACACATAAGACTTGGTCATGTTTAGCAGGGTGATTGACCCAGTCTACATGCACCACTGGCCTTGGAAATTAGTAGAAGTCAAGCTCATGTATCGCAAGAAACTGAAACACAGATGAAGAAATATTTGAAGAAAAAGAACTGAAGAAACCTGCTAGAGACAACGGTAAATAGGAAATTTTACCTGATCTTGAGCTGAACTCGAGCCTGAGTCTGACGCTTACGTCAATCGGCGCTATATATAGACCTAGTTTTTGCTCTCTGGATACATAAATGAGAGATTACAAGTTGGATTTCTGTTTCCACTTATGTGCCTGAATTAGTTACTACTACTTATTTAAACTTACTAGTTTGTAGTAAATAAAATTACTTTATTGAAATTAAGTGAATAATATTTCGGAGGACTAAAAGAAGATGAGAAAGAGTTGATTTTAATTGATTCAGCATCAAACCCGGTCCCAGGAATCACACCACGGCCGAATTGCTTCAGGCCGGGGTATTACACCCTGACCCAGCCTTGAAGAGACCATTTAATTGAGCAGAGCAAGCTGCATTAATTGAGCATTTTGAACACTTGAAAGCAAATACAAATCCTAAGAAACAATTCTCCAAAAAACAAAATCCTAAGAAACAGGGCCCAGATAATCACCCTCCAGGCTAGCAACAACTTTGAAATAGTTTTGTGCCTCAATGAATTTCTCCCCAAATACCATGAAACGTACCACGGTCCCTATTTCGATCTTGGCAGATTTCTGACAACTCATGTAGTAAGGGTGTTCTCCTGGTACATACAAGTAATCAGACATCATTTTAGGATGCAAAAATATGCAATTATCGCACACATAGGGCCCACACTTGAGAAAGACTCCGTCATGCTGAACTTTGTGAACCGTGCCTTCCAGAACTTCGCCTGCAAGCATCTTGAAGGTAATGCAGGTGAAATCCACAGGGAAGACTACTTCACCAGAGTGCTCAATCTTTCCTTCACCAATGCTCTCAATGGTAGTGGCTGCAAGGAAATAGCCGAGTTCCTTTGTCGCTTTTTTCGCAGCAATCATTCCCATCAGGCACTTGAGGACAGACATTGTCAGTTTCAAGCCTTGCTCCAGCTTTTCTGGTGGAACCGCAACATTCCAGGACATTTTCGTTTTCAGATACATCGCTGGATTCTGATAGTAACTGCCATATCAAATTATTAAGATGTAAAAAATTGCAAGACAACATGATATAAGAGTTGAAATTTCACCATTTCTACTCTTGCTCCAATTCACAAGAAAGAATTGGTTCCAAGGAAAGATCCGTACAAGATCACAGTAAATCTAAATGAACCAGCGTTCTACAAAAATTGCTGAAATCGTAACTTTGAAATTCCTCAAAATCAAGTTCATATACAAGTTTATGGCATGAAACTGACACACATAACATAAGAAACGAAAATGTGAAGAGACAAGGAACTGGAGAAACCTAGTAGAGAAGATGAACTGTGAAACGGGATTTTTACACCTGTCTTCAGAAGTTGAATTTGAGACCTGAGACTAATCTGTGAGGAATTCAGTGTGTTATATAGATATAGTTTTGGGATCTGTAGTGGATACATAAATGGGAGATTATTAATTGGGACATAAATTTCCTGATTTGTTTTTGGAAGCACGCACCCTGACATTTATCACAACTAACCTCAAACAATAACAGATCAAGGTCTTCAACTTTTGGACCACTGCAGTTTACATATCACGGTGTGTCGGTGTATCGTATTGTAAGGTTTGGGCCAAACTCTCACAAATTTACTTTTGGAATAGTCTGAAAGGCTTCCTCGTAAATACTTGGATACACTTTGTTTTTTTCATTACCACATTTGATCTTTAACGTTGAATTACACGAAAAAAGAAGACATTTCTAATTTTCTATAGTTCAGTATTGTGATGGAGAAATTAAGCTAAATGTTGTCAAATTTAGGCATAATATTTTTGCCTACCTCACATCAGTTCAACAATCCTCCCCATGATGCGGTGATCTTCTAATGATTTTCTAGCTTCGAATGTCAACTTTATTTCAATTCCACAATTATTAAATTCAACAAAACTAACTCATATAAAGCTCCAACCTTCGTTAGTCAAGACATTTTTACATGGGATCCTGCTTTCCAGATTTTCTTGTCATGCACTAAAAATAGGGAGAGAGGAACAGAAACAAGAACCCTTTAAGATTCTTTGAATACACAACAAATCTGTTCTTTTTTTCTAGATTGTTGTTGGATAATATATTGTTAGATTCAAGATCGTAGAACAGAGAAGGAGGATCCAAGGTGTGGATTTCGGACGGAAAAAAGATGGGGGTGGATTACTACAACATATTGAAGGTGGAGAAAGGTGCAACAGAAGATGATCTGAAGAAATCTTACAGAAAATTGGCAATGAAGTGGCATCCTGACAAGAATCCCAATAGCAAGAAGGAAGCTGAGGCCAAATTCAAAAAAATATCCGAGGCCTATGAAGTATGTTACCTCTTTTGCGTGATCTCAATAACAAAACAAATATCCATTTCAATGTTTAGTTGGTTTATGATCTGCTTCATATTTGCATTTCTTTTATGCAAAATTGTCATATCTTCATTTTCTTTGTCTAATTTGATATGTATATGCATGGTTTTTCATCTTTCTTGTTGATTAAGTAGTTCTGCATATTGCGATTTGAGACAATGTGGTACATACTGCAGAGTTTTTTATAGCTTGCTCTTCCTTTGAGGCTTTGACAAGAATTTGACAGAATTGTTTAGGTCTGCTCTCATCAAAGTGTTCAATGTGGCGTTTATTCCATGGAAAATTAAGTGCTAAAATTGATTAATCTTGTGTGTATATGCTACCCTCTTCAGGTTTTGAGTGATCCACAAAAAAGGCAAATCTATGACCAGTATGGCGAAGAAGGCCTAAAGGACATGCCTCCACCAGGTGCAACTGGAAACCAGAACGGCTTTAATCCTCGAAATGCAGAGGATATTTTTGCAGAATTTTTCGGTAGTAGCCCTTTTAGCTTTGGGTCTGCAGGGGTTGGGAGGTCCACACGGTATTCATCTGATGGAGGGACGTATGGAGGATTTGGTGGGAGCGATAACATGTTCAGGAACTACAGTGACGGAAATGGAGTAAACATGCCAACGAAGCCACCGCCCGTAGAGAGTAAACTACCCTGCACCCTTGAGGATCTCTATGCTGGATCAACAAGAAAAATGAAGATCTCCCGCCAAGTCATTGATGCTAACGGGTAGGTCTCATACTTCAGGCCTGGTTTTTCTGTAAACAATTGGTGCACTCATATTGACCATGTTGGAACTATTTCAGTATGTTAGTGAACTGATGGAACTTGTGTGCAGGCGGTTATCACCGGAAACTGAGATACTAACTATCGACATAAAACCTGGATGGAAAAAAGGGACGAAGATAACGTTTCAGGACAAAGGAAACGAGCAGCCTAATCAGCTACCAGCAGACCTGGTTTTTGTGATTGACGAAAGGCCCCATGACACATTCAAGAGAGACAGCAATGACTTGATCATGAACTGTCGCATCACATTAGCTGAGGCTATTGGGGGCACGACTGTGAATGTCATGACACTAGACAAACGCAACCTATCAATCCCGGTACATGACATTGTGAACCCTGGTTATGAACTAGTGATTGCGAGTGAGGGCATGCCTATAGCAAAGGAGCCTGGAAACTACGGTGATCTTAGGATCCGGTTTGAAGTTAAGTTCCCGACGAGGCTGACATGTGAGCAACGAGCTGCATTGAAACGTGCTTTGGGAGGTTGATTCGTGTGTTCGCCAGGCATGCTCAAGTTTTGCTGATCCACATCTGTTGAACAATTCGATGGAACACTATTGCCAAGATTACTAGCATCTAAAAAGTCCGAACTTGTAGATTGATCTGGACTGAATCCATTAATATTTATATGGAAGCTATTGATGCCTTTTGCACCAAGCAGAGATGTTATCAACAAAGTTGTTAAACCTACTGACATTTGGTGTCTTTTCTATGCACAAAATATTTATGCATTTGGCTCTGGCCTCTGAGTGCAAAATTCATGGTATGATTGGCCCAATATCACAATCTAATCTCAATAGTTCACGAACTTTTCACCATTCTACAGTCTCTCAGTGGATCATTGTGAGGCAATTAGTTTAAATCAAATATATCATTCATGATCGATACAGATTCTTTGAACATCCTGAATGGAATATCCGGTATTTATATTTTACACGTATAAACCTGATAAATATATTAAACAGGATATATAAATTGAACTTATGATCAATTTAATAGTGACATAAATATTGAAAAATCAGTTAATGATAATATATAGTATTATTATTTTTGTACATATATGATACAACATAAGTATATCCTATATGCCAATGAATTCATTCTCAACATTTAGAAAAATATCTCTTTAAAATCTCAGGATTAAATTATCGTTTAAATTGTAAAGTAGTGTGATGTTAAATGTTACTGTAATAAACTAGAAAACAAGAAAAGCTTTACTCAAAGAAAAATATGAAAAAATGAAATGTTTGATGTAAAATTAGAGTTGAATTATTTAAATTCGAATTGAATTTTTATATTTATTTGCTTAGATAAAAATGCAACTGAGTCGAATGTGAACTACTAAAGTAGTATGCGAGAGTTATCTGAATACTACATCATCATCATCATCACCTTTGGATGAGGTGAACCAAAAAGGTAGCAGTTTTACACTCCAATGGCAACAGCTCTTCCTTCTACTGCCAAATCCCACCATTCTCTCCTCATAAACCGTCAATTCTTCAGGCAAGTACTACTCTACTCTGCATATTTCCTAGCTTCTTACTTCTTTCTTAATGTTTTTCCTTTAATATTTTGTTCTTGCAGGAAGAGCAATGTTGATGCCATGTCTGTATCAACCCATAAGAAACCCAATTCTAGAATGAGTCGAGGCGTAAGAACAATTGCAAGTTTGAGTAATTCGTTTTCGAAAGATGGGATTTTGAGGAGGGATTTGATGTTCTTGGGATTATCTTCCTCAGTTGCTCTCATTTTTCCTGCTTTAGGTGAGTATTCCGTTAAGAAAGATAAAATTGAATAAAGTAGGAGGGACGCGAAAAAAGTACTAGGAGATACTTTTACTTTTAACCGAGGGGATTTGAAATGGAGACGTATTAAAATAGAATGTGATAAGTTGAATTCAGTACACTCTTATTTCTTGATTGTTGTGAGTTTAGCTTGTTGGTATTGTGTTGTTTTTGCCTTCAATTAGTAGCTTTTTTACTTGGAGAGAGATCATCATAAGAATTCTGGATGGACTTCAGTTGTTACACGAATGATGCATCATATATCGAGACGAGAGGTTTAACATATCAAAATGTGAGGCAGTTGAGTATATATATATATATATATGTGAATCTGAGTGAAACAATGCCGGGCGTTTTAACTAAAGAACAAGATAGAACGGAAATCAGATTGAATACTTACAGTTAACATTCATTATGTGGAATACTTGTACTACAGAAACAGATTGCAGCAACTCAAATTTATAGCTAACGGTAGTAGGTAACCCGAGTGAGGAATTTAAAACAGATCTGGTTCTGTGTGATTGATTTATCCACTAACTCTGTTGAAGAGGTTGATTTGCTGGGTATTAATGACTTCTAAAATGGATATTGATACTCAGGTTCTGCTACTGAGGAAGAGTCGAAAATGGATATATTTGTTGATGAGATAAATGGATATTCATACTTATATCCGACAGCGATGCCATCTGCCAAGTTTCTCTTCAAATGGTATGTGTCTATTCATGTACATATGTAATGTAGAAATTGAGTGTTTACAATTCATTATTCTCTTTCTTAGTTGAATAGTATAGTATGAGCAATTGGAGGCAAACACTTGCCATGTTATATCTTAAGTTCCAGACAACACATGATTTCAACATACAAACATCCACTTAACTTCAGTTCGTGTATGCTAGTTATGAGCAAGGGTTCCAGCTAGCTATGACATATAATCACTTACTATTCCTAGGATTATTAGGCATAATCTTACAACAAAGAGTCCTTTTTTTGTTTTTTCATCTCTCATATTGTTAATTGTAGGAACCTTACAATTTTCATCTATTTGAAGGGCGGAGTCTAGAAAGCCAGAGCGTTATTCATCTGCTGCACCATTATCTCGTAAGTATAGTAATAGAGTCATTGATGGTCAATGCATTAATACAATTATAGTGTCCCAGTGTACCTTCATTAGCATTGTTCAAAAAAGTGTCATGACTCATGATGGACAGATAAAATTTATTAATTATCAAGCGTACCAACACTTATATTCACTGTCATACAGCTGATGCTCGGCTTCGTATTGTTTCTGAGAGAGTGGATTTCCAAGATAACCTTATAATATCAGTTACGGTAAAATTTTGGAAACTATGTCTTACTATCTTCAACGCTCATATTGAGAACTCTTATAAGATTTTTTATTTTGCTTCTTGGTTCAGATAGGTCCCCCAAATGCGATTTTCTTAAAATCAAAAGATACAAGTACTTGGGCGCCAAAAGATGTTGCTGATTCTGTTTTAGCTGACAAGTCTGCTCTGGTATTTTCCTCGCTCTGTTACATCTTCAGCAGGTTTTTCACCATCTTTCTTGCATAGTTCATTTTAATTCAAGCAAGATGAAATACTAGAATGCTTGTGTATATTTAAGATGCACACACTGAATTGTTGCAGTCAGATGTGAATGGTTTTAGCTTAGCTTACACACACGTAAAAGTTATATGGTCCATTTCACAATTTTTCTCAGCCCTTTTCGTGATTATCCACCCATATCTTTTACACACATTATCTGTTTTTCTGCTGATAAGGGCTTAGCTTAACATTTCAATGTTTCTAACAGCGAGTAACCACAACTCAACGAATGGATGAGAGCTCAGTAATTGATGCTCATTCTTCCACCGTAAGTGCTACACCTGTAATTTCAAATCATTCACTTAAAATTTACATATTATTTTATCTAATACTGTGCTGACATGTGCACACAATTTCTCATACACTGAGGTCCTTCTTTTTCGCCTTAGGTTGATGGTGTACCATATTGGTATTATGAATATCTGGTTCGCAAGTCACCAACCCAAAGTGTACGTCTCCTCAGTCCTCACTTATTAGCACAGATAACACCAGAAGATTGTTCACAAGATGTACTCACTGGTTTTGTTCCTCCGCTGTTTGTGCAGGCTCAGGGATCAAACCTTTACCGACATTTTGTGGCTTCAACATATGAACGTGATGGTACAATATTAGTATAAGTATCATCTGAGGCTTATCACATGAATTTGTATGACACCAAGGACTGGTGATTTGCCATTAAGCTTATGAGGAGTCTTCTCTTTTCTACAGGTTTTCTTTACACTCTCAACGCGTCAACCCTGGACAAGCAGTGGGATAAGGTAAGAGCAGCTTCATTGCGCGTGCTTGACAAGTCATCCTTCTATTAAGTAGTGTTGTACTCGATTAAGCCCTGACCTATGTCTAACTCGAAATTATTCTGTTAACGAGCAGTCGAGCATGCTTTTGCACATTAATTTGCATATATGTTCTAGGCTTGTAACATCAGCTGATACCTTGTGCTTGTCAGGTTCATTAGCTGTCGTTACTTGTTTTCCCACATTCACCAAGGAATTGGAGACACCGTTGAACGTTATGTTGTCTAGAAGTCAATAAACTAGTATGAAATAATGGAGTAGTGTTGTTCTGATGGTTATCTATCATGCAGATGGGACCGTTGTTGGAGAAAACAGTAGGGTCTTTCCGCCTTCTCCCTCCTACAGAAAATTATGTTCCACCATTCAAGGATCCTTGGAGATTTTGGTGATTGCTCGACGTTGGTTCACCGAAAGTCATGGAACTTCTATTTCACCGTCGTCTCGGGAAACTTGATTTTTGTCCACACTTAAGGGCTTTAGACTTCAAGTTTTTTACTTAGATTTCCATCATGTTTGTCATAGTGAGAAGAAAGAGAGCCTTTTTGTAATGTCGTCTTGTTACAGTGAAGAGATTCAAGCATCTTAAAAGATCCATAATTTACTCAGAATCTTTATCTTTTGCAGTTTCATGCACTGCACGTCAATGAACAAATGCGTATCTGATCACTTCCAAGTTAAGATGTCTGGCCAATTCATATATCAACTGTCGAAATGGCAATCAATTTTCCAGATGAATATGCAACAACTTACTTCCACCTCTGAGAAATATGGATAAACGCATCAATAAAAGTGTACCACTGTGCAGAAGAAAGAGAGGGTTGGAATAGAACTGAGAATTCTCAAATGAGATGTCAAACGAACCATTATAGAGGAACTGCAATGTCTTACAATGATGTAAGTCGAACACACCTCGAGGATGCTCCCAGCAAGATCTTAAAACTCCTTGGAGATAACAGTGGTCTAATCATTTTATCAACAAGATCTTAAAAACTCTAGGAAATCCTATGGTGAATATCAGAGATATAATCATGATATCAAGATGAAAATGAAATCAGGAGGAAGATACTCAGAGATTGATATAAGAAACAGACTGGCAACAAGATAAGCATAGGAGTTAGGACCTATGCACCATATGCATAAAGGGGGTAGACCAAGTGCCCCTCAACGTTGAAATGCTGCTAACCGAAGGAATGGAAGCACACCACGGCATAGGCAAAAGAGACCTCCCCGAGGAGATACATACAACGTACAAATATTTTACAAAACTAAGCTAGTAAATTGAGTACCATGTGAAAAAAAGTTTTAACAACAATATAGAACCGTCCAAAACATGTCATTTCATAAAATCTGTCTATCAAAACTAGAAGCGAGAGGAGCTCAGAGTTTATTAATGAACCATATAAGAACCAATTTCCACCTGTGTGCAGCAGCTCTCCAACAATTTTCTTCTCTTACCGCATTGGTTGCTGGTTGTAATGGCTCTTCTCTTTCTTCTTGGCAGCAGCAAGTCTCGCATTCCTTGCAGCAGCCTCCACAGCAGCAACTCTAGCAGCAGAATCCATCTCCTTGCTGGATTTCTTTTTCTTGGCAGATGCCATCCTCTTGAGTCGTTCTTTCACATCAACAGCAGATGCATCTTCCTCACCCTGCTCTGCTCCAGTTAATTCCTCTTGTCCTTGAGGAACATCTGAGCTGTTGGGCTGCTCCTGAGATTCCTTCACCTCCTTCGAAGCCTTATCCTTCTTCTTTTTCTTCTTTGCACTTTTAGATTCCACCGGGCCACTATCCTTCTTCTCTGCATCTCCATTCAGCTGTCCATCTTTCTTTTCTGCATGTATGATGTAATTAAAGCGGATAGAAGTACCAGAAACTGGCAGGGGTATGTAAACAAATCGGAATTCAAAGTCAGCTAAAATTGAGTCCGAAGTCAGCTAAAATCTACCTGATGGCTCATCTGCAGCGTTGTCTTTTGTGTTGAGTCCAAAGTCAGCTAAAATTGCCTCAAGTTCCTCGAGCTCCTTCTTCTTTCTTTCCTTCTTGGAGAGCTGTCTCTCAGTCTCTTTTGGTGCCAGGGGAACTTCTGCAGGTTTTTCCAAAATTGGTGCAGGGTGCTCTTCCACCTCTGGCTCATGGTCATGCTCCTCCTCCACATAGTCATCAACCTCATCCAAAAGCTCGTCTTCACTTTCACTTTCCTGCAATATGTATGATAAGCATGACAAATTAAGAATACTAGAACAGAAACTTTCAGAGCATAGAACCTTATAACTACAATAGACAGAATATTTACAATCAAAATACTGACAACTCGAGAAATGTCAAGTCTTGATAGTTGTTACACACATGGTGGTGCAACATCCATAAGTAGTGGGTGGGTGTTCCCTAGTTAGACATAAATCACAGAACATGGACATAGATAAGCAGGTGGGAATACCAGAAACGAGCAGAGAGGTGTATCTAACAGCATACAAAATGAAACTTCGGAATAACATACATACAAAATCTAGTTAAACATATATTGAAAGGTGTACGCACCCAGGGCTCAAGACCTTCAGACCACTCTAACAGTTCAATGACTATATAATATTATGGTGTGCACATTACATAGTCACAGCAGACAAACGAGCATCAAAATTAAAGCATTAATATGAAGAACTTCTATGTGGACACTCATGATAGCAATATATATCATGAAGTCAAGTATATGATGGTGAAAAGGGAAATAAACGAGAAGCAATAACAGCTTCAGAGATAAACCAATTCGCCAGGTATGAGATATATATCAATTAACAGTTGGAAAACCTCAAGGGCTTCAAAGAGATGTGAATATAAATTTGCTAAGGATCATGATTCGACATTCATGCAGGTACAAGGGAACAAAAAACATAAACTATCTTCAAAACAAAATGAACAATAACACAAGCCCGTGAGAATCTGTAACGTAAATGTATAAATGTTAATATGACAAATTTAGAACCACATACGAAAGCAGTTTTCAATTAATCATAGAAAGTGAGCTGACCAAGCCAGCTAAATACGCATCATTATAATTGCCGATGCATCTTTACATGATAAAGCACAAGGCAGTAATGAAATCATATTATTATTCATGTCCAAATTGCAAACATTACGGAAAGTAACTTCTCCTTATAAAATCAAAGACGAAAATGCAATAGAAACACGTGTACAGAAGCCCTTTGCCGATTATAAACAAAATCTTGATTGATCAAATAATTACCTAGATATAGAGATTCAAAAGCTAATACGACGACAGATCAAAAATAAAATCAATGCACATTCATAATATAAAGAAACAACCGCCTTCCACACAAATTTAAATTAGATAGCCGAGGAAAAAATATCAATATCCAGCAGTGTTACGTATCCATGAGAATCACAGACAATACCAGAACAATGTTTAAACAATAAAGTCAACAATCAGCCACAACAGAGAGTCACAGACTATACCATAACAATGATTAAACAAGAAATTCAAAGTAATCAGCCAGAATATACAGTCTCATTATACCTCAACAGGGTCAGGTTTCTGAGCCTCATCGGTCTTAGAACCACCCCATAAAGCCTGAGGAGGAGCATTGGTAGCATAGTAATCGTCATCATCCTCATCATCAACATCAGCCCACGATTTCGCAGTCAGAGGAGCTGGAGCCCAGAAAACCGGTTTCTCCTCTTCTTCCTTGGACTTGCCAGCAGCTTTCTTACTCCCCTTGGACGAGCCCTTTTCCTTGTCAGACTTCTTCTTCTTCTTCAAGCTCTCCAAAGCAGCAAAAACATTGGTGTTCGTCACGTTAAACGACCCTTCATCTCTCCTATTTCCACCTCCAACCATTTTCCACAACGAGTTTCAAGATCGCAACTTTCCACCAAATACAGACCCGGAGATCGATGGTATGACAGAATGATGGCTCACCTGTCCAAAAAGACACACGAAATGTAAATTTTATCAAAAAAAGAGCAATTTTTATCAGAAAAGATGCACAAGAAGAAACCTTTGATTGGATGTCAAATTCAGAATGAAACACCCAGATTTCTGATCGGTCGACGAATTGAGGATACGGTAGAGTGGATGAGATGGGAACAGGAGTGTTTAGGGTTTGAAATTGGTGAAGAGCAAGAAGGTATTGGTAACGGCTGTATGTATTTGTTGCGTATATATAGAGTAGCAAAGGTATAGATACACTAGAAATGTATGTAAAGATTACAGATAAAGAAGAAGAAAAGAGAAGAAAGATTTGGGAATTGAGAGGTGAAAAACGGCGACGAGATTACGAAAGAGGGCTGAGGTATGGACTATGGTACAGATAACGTGAGGGAGGAAGCTATGCTTTATATACCTGTTGGTTTCTTCACCATTGTAACCCCCTATTTTTGCCTATTTGATTTCGATCCCAATTGACCGAGGAAGTTCAATGTGTTTCTGCTGTGACGAGTAGTAATACGTCATTTACAACTCACATGTAAATATGTACAATGCATAACACACAAATATGGATCGGTGACGATGTTGACACTAGTCAAACAACGAGTTTCCGCTATATGAAGGGGATTCTTTCATAAGTATGAAATTTCAATTTCGTTCGTACAATACATTCAGTTATAGTGAGATAGAGAATTGTAAAGCTAGTGTTATGCAAAGCCACGGCATGTTAATTTTCTTAGTTGTTTTTTAGAATGGAGCGAGCTCATATTACTATGGTATTAAAATAGCAAGGACTTTAGATTTCACGGCTAGTTGCACACTAAGTATGTGAAAAGCAGTATGTATGGCGAGCTATTGCGTGAGTTTTTCAAATAAAGACCGCATATATATATACGTATAAAAGTTCAGGTCCAAGAGATTGAGCAAGTTAATATGTTCCATCATACAATTCCACGAGGACGTGAAGTCATAAAAACTATTGTTTAGTTCCACGTCAATTTGCAACAAACAGGTTGGATCGGCACTGAGTCATTCATATCTTGTTCATGCCAAACGTATGTAGTCATAAAAGATTGTAACAAAAGAACACTTAGGTATTATAACATTATATTAGCAATCATAATATACATAATCATCATACCCCAACAAATGCTAAGTCACAACGTCCACCAATTTACATACAAGTCATACATATCAAGTTCTTATTAGATCACTTACCTTCTTAAATCACTTACTTAAGTTCGCAAGCTGATTACTTCCCTCGACAGACCGAATTTTGCTAGTCAAGCACGAAAATGGAGTATAATGGCTCTAGGCACGTGCTCAATGCAGTCCATGCTAGCTTGTTGTTGATGATTTCACACTTTAAAATGTCGCGTTGCAAAATACATGTGGGTGGGATAACCATAATAGTCTAACGCTCTAATATGTGTATGAATTTGTTTCCCTTCAATTTGAATACTTCTATCATATAGAGAGTTTGTATGATGATCATATATTTTATTTTTTTACCAGAATAATTGTTTCCTTTCCGATAATATTAAAATGAAGTAGTTCGTACTATACATAATGCATGCGTATATAATGATTAACAAATTTTCAATTATACGCGACCATGCAAATGTGTATCTCATGCACAAATGAAGTTTGCAACTGATTTTTTGTATCGTGCGTTATTTTAAGCCAATTACACACATACAATATCTTATATGAATGAAATTATATAGTTCCTTTTAAGAAAGTCATTGGAAAAAATAACGTATGCCATCAGTAATATCACTTGATAACATGTCCATGCCATGTCAAGAATACTCGGAGCAAGCCCCTCCTACAAGAAAATATGAATAAAGAACTCGATTAATAAGATGACTTGGTTCCTTGTAGATGCACTAAGCACGAATGAACAATTCATTCAATAAAGGAATGACTATAAGTGAGCAATTATTGAATATACATGTATTAGAATCAACAAGGAGCTAGTTTCCAAATTCGTATTGAATAATGTATGTTTTATGACGGGGAAATAATGAAATTTATATTAAAGTCTATGTCACGTATGCTCGTTGAAATTAACACTCCAAGATAAAGGTGAGAAGTTATTTTATCTATACTATTAACATAACTTTTATAATTATGTACCCCCATCCATTACGACAAAAAGAAACATCTGTCCTAGAATGTTTGAAGATCCATTTATCGTCAAGTGAATAATTATTTGACTCGATCTTTACTCGTAAATGTACAATTTTTTTTTTTTTGAATGATTCAACAACTAGGGATACATTGTGTAAGACTAAGCCCATGATCTAGCCAATTTAGATTGCCAATGCGCGGGTCATCTTTGTCAATTTTCCTTTTCTTTTTTCACAATATTTTTCATTTATAGAAGCTTTGTGAATATGAGATGTGGAGGGCTTTTGTGTAACGCGTGGAGTAAATTTTTAACCGCTAGATTCGTAATATTATCATTAAATGAAAATGTAATTGTATCTTAAAAATGTAACATGTTCAACACGTTAGTTAGCATAAAGTTTCTCGGTAACATTTCCATCGTCATAACAAAGTGTACAATATTAAAATATTCCCTTTATTTTCATCAAAGTAATAATTATAGGATTTTGAAAGTTCATGTATATCCTGAGAAATATATTTCATAAAGTACGCATGCTTCTTTTTTTATATAAAGATTTCCTACCTGACATTATTATGTGCATAATCATAAAAGTATTTATATGTTTCAAATTGTAGTCTCCTTTGTTATAACAAGATTATAATAATTGAAGTTACCCTTCCTCTTATATTATTTTTTTAAAAAAGTCACAAGGTGATAGAACATATGGGTATGTTAAACAACTCGATTTGATGCGTGCACAATTTATGACGGATGAAAGCGCCAAAGCAGAAACCTCGTGTCAAAGTTTTTCCTTCTATAGAATTAATACGTGTAAAAAAGGTCATAAGTGACACTTATCATTAATATTAATCTGATATAGAATTCATTTATTCGTTATCACGATACACGAATTCTCCCTCGGTTTTAACTTTGAACACATCCAATGGCACTTTTGTTATTTTCCACTATCACAGTGACAAAAAAATCACTCACAAAGGCTAAGCTAAAACTCCACTTTACCTTTTCTCCCATTTGTTTGCATCAGCACTTTAATAGGTCATATTTGAAAAAAGGACCTTAATCTAACCGTCCACGTGTCCAACCTTATTTTCCCAACGGCCAAGATGAAGCTGATAAATTAAACCTTTTAGTATAATATGTCACCAACTATAATCTGGACCGTCCATAAAGAATCCTGCGGCTGAGGTAGTGAGACGTGGATAATAATTTTCCTTTCCCCTTTTCCAGAATATATAATTTATCGATTGAAAATTCATGATCGAAACAAACCCTAGCATTTGTGAGTTTCTTCTCTCTCTTCTGAAAAAACAAAAGACAAAAAAGAAATTATAAAAGAAAATAGAAAAACAAAATACACAAATAGGTACTGAGAAATCAAATTAGGGCTTGCAATCACAACTGATTTTGCTCTCTCATCCCCTTTTCCCAAAATTCGCTCTAATCGGAACCATTTGTGGCGCTCGATCTCTACAGCTTCCATGGACTTGGCAACATTGTTCATGTCACAGGTAAAATTAATCTCCAATTGTGTTCAATCATGGTTAAATGGCTGCATGTGTGATTTACGTGTGTTTCCTTGAGTTTTACGGTGATTCGTCTTGGTTTATAGGGTTTGTTTGTGAAATGAGTGCGTTTTGTGTGTGATTGTTAGTCATCTGATGTGGTGTGGAACTTGATGGTTTGTTGATGCTTGCTTTTTTTTGGTGTGGACTTGTGTTGGCAGATCTGAATGTTGGATGAAAGTAAGAGGGATTGTGTTTTTGTGATTGCTTTAAGTGATTGTTGATGGAAAGCAGCTCAAAGAAGTCTGGTGGTGGTGTTATACCCAGGAAGAAGCGATCCTTGGATATCAACAGCTTGTATGAGCCTAGAGCTCCTGTAGTAGGAGAGGTTAAGAGGAGGGATTCTGAGAAGAAGGATCATGTGGAGGATGTTGAGACCAGGAGGAAAAAGAGTAGGAAAGAGGTTTCTCTGAGTAGTTTTCAGTCGGAGGAGGGTAAGCGAAAGGAGGAGGATGTAAGTGGTGAGAAATCGGAGACGGGGGCTGTTCAAAATTTGTCTGGCGCGAATTCAGGTTTGCATGGGATGTTACCTGGTTTGGCGGGTAATGCCTCTGTATTTAATATCCCAAAAGGCCCACGTGGTCCTGTGAGGCGTAGAAGGAAAATACCTGATCATCGTCCAAAACAGGTAAGATTGCAGGATCCGCAACTTCCTAACCCGATACAATTGCAGGATCCACAAATTCCCAAGCCTTTAAGATTACATGATCTGAATGATTGTGTGGATGTGGGTAATGTAGATGTTACCAAACCTAAGATTGGCCGTGGCGTTAAGGACAAGTTAGGTAAGGCGAGTTCCGTTTCTGCTGCTAAAGGTGGGACATCAAAACCAAATTCCCCTGGCTTGGAAGGGCTGAAGAAGCTGGAAAGTAAACTTCTTTCTAAATCTTCAGTACATCAGGGTTCGGTTGATAGCATGGTTCCAGTTAACGTCAATCATTCCAAACCTAAGGCTGTCCCTTGCTCTACTGAGCTGGACAAGATTGCCATTTCTGCTGGTGGGAGTGATGTTAAAGGGCCATATTCATTGGTAAAAAATAAGCAACCAAATTCAAAATCAAAGCAGAAGGCCGAGTTAAAATCCTCTTTTGATGCCAGCAGTTCAAGTCAAAATCTGAAGCAGAAGGCAGATTTGAAATCCACTGTTGATTCCAGCAGTTCAAATCAAAATTTGAAGCAGGATGAATATGTGAAATTGACCATTGCTGATCCTAGCCGGCCAAATCAAATTGTGAAGCAGAAGAAAGTATCGAAACCTAAGAATATTTTGAAACCCACCATTGATGCCAACAGTCCAAAGAAAACGTTGAAGAGGAAAGCTGGAGGCGATGAAACTAAAGATCACAAGAATTCCAAATCTGGTTTAGTTGAGAAAGAAGAGGATGTACTTGTAAGTAGTGGAAATAGGTCCCCAAAAAGGCAACGGGGCAGCAGTAGCCAGAAAAAGGATTTGCTAGTTCGCAGAGATGTGAAGGAAGCCTCAGCAAAAAAGACAGCGACTTCTGTGGTGTGCGAAGTGGAGGAAAGCAGGAATGGTAAGACTGGGGTAGCTGGTGGGAAAGATATTCAAGTTGTAAATAATGATAATTCTGCTCCATTGAAGCGTCAGAGAAAAAGCAAGAAGAAGGATATAGCAGGTGCTAGAGATGTCAAGGAAACCTCAAATAAGAGGACAGAGACTTCTGTGGCTGAAGTTGTGGAAAACAAAAATGATAGGCTTGTAGCTGTTGGTGAAGAAGATATTCTAGCTGTTGTTAATGGGCACATTTCTTCTATAAAGCAGCCAAGCGGTAGTATGAAGCAAAATGATTTGTTTGTCGATCAAGTTGGTGAGGATGACTCAACCAAGAAGACTGGACCATCTGTGGACCCTCCAGCCTCAGATAGTCTCTTTGTTGATTTCCTTGATGACGACGATGATGACGAAGAGAATCTTGAGCGGAATGCAGCAAGGATGCTCTCATCTCGTTTTGATCCAAGTTGTACTGGTTTCCCATCAAAGAAAAGAATTTCTAAACCTGAGATGGTTGATGTATTCTCAGTACCAGTTTCATCTGGTCAGGACTTTGGTAACCAACAGGCCAACACATCTGTTTTTCAAGAACCTGGATCAGCTGATGCCATGAACATAGCTCTTAGACCAAGAGGAGATGATAAAGGAAAACCTGTGCAAAGGAAACGACGGCACTTTTATGAAGTTCTTCCACAGGACTTTGATGCATTATGGGTTGTAAATAGAAGAATTAAAATCTTCTGGCCATTGGATGAGAGCTGGTATCATGGCCTTGTTAAAGGATATCACCCAGAAGTGAAGCTTCATCACATAAAGTACGATGATCGGGATGAGGAATGGGTCGATCTTCAAGAAGAGACATTTAAACTTTTGCTTCTCCCTAACGAAGTTCCTGGCAAAGTGAAAGGTCGTAAACGCAAGGCTCGAAGCAAAGATGCCCGTGAAGTAAGAACAACACCAAGATCAGATGATGATAATCACAGAGGAAACGAACTTGATTCAGAGCTTATTTCTTCGTGGCTGGCTCGTTCAAATCAACGTGCTCTTTCAAAGAAAAGTGGGACTTCGCCAATGAATCTGCCTACGGTGTCTTCATTGTCTGCTGAGAGAACAGAGAACTCACATAGCCTTGGCAGCATGTCTGACTCAGTTACAGCAATAAATAAGCAAGACTTTGAATCTGCATTGACCAATGGTTTCGATGATGAAGAAGGATTTATTGAATCTATGCTAGGAGCTCTTGGTAGATCTGGTAATGACACACAGATAGTTTATGTGCGGAAGAAAAATAAAGGCCGGAGCCCTGCTCCTATAGATGTTAATAATGCATGTGGACATTTCAGTTCTCTTGCCCATGTGGATGGATTTGACAGTGAATGTGTGGATTCTGAGAGGCAGTTGTGGTTAATTGACGGTGATGGTAAGTTACAATTAAATATCATGTTGGTTTCATCGGCAGAATGCAGATTTCAGACATGCCCTGCAGCAATGTCCTTTCTGGAATGTTCACATGAAGCAGATGATTTTTGGCTACTGCATTGCATATTCATGCTCCAACATGGGACACTAGTGACTACCTCTCCTGTTGTTAAACTGGAGATGCTTTTTGTTGACAGCAATAATGGTTTGAGATTCCTATTATTTGAAGGCTGTCTGAAGCAGGCATTGGCCCTTTTCTTCTTAATACTGGCTGTTTTTAGTAAATCCGATGAACAGTGTAATCATGACACAAGCGTTCCAGTAACCTCGATAAGATTCAGAATTCTTGGTGGTCAAGATCTAAGATTGCAGCATGCATTTTCATTATACAGTTTCTCTGGACTGAAGAGATACAAGTGGCTGTTCCTCGACTTGAAGCTATTGCAACATTGTGCACTTCTAAAACAATTACCTATTTCGGAATGCACACATGATAACATTAAGGACCTTGAATGTGGAAACTTAGCGCATCAGTGTGGAAGTGATAATGGTTCAGAAATCTCCACATATAAGGTACACCTATATCTTTTGCGCATTTTTGCGCTAAAAAAGTTCAATTTTTTGCTGTTAGTAATGTGACCCTCATTAATTCTCAACCTCGAGTTCTTGATGGAATGAAAAGGAATTCCCCACATTTTACATTTGAAACATGTGACTTGATATCTAACTCGCCTTTTAGGTACAACTCTAAAAAACTATGCTGTGCATCTGGGGCGCAGTTTTGTTTTTGGAATTATAAGATCAATTGATTTATTAGATATTAGATGTTCTTGTAATGTTCTTACATTGTTGTAGCAGTAAAGTGATGTTGTTTACTAAGCAGTTTAGCAATATCTAGGCAGCTCTACCTGACATACTGAATGACCAAATTACGGTGTCATTGACACTTAATTTTTTTACCTTCCGTTATATCAGGATAACAGGAGATCTACGACGGGTATTCTTCCAATGGGCATATCCAGAGAATCCTGTAATTCTAGGATGAGTCTATCCACTTCTAGTCCTGTCACAAAGCACAGAGAAGGTCCTCAGTTTGCTCTATGCTTTGGTACTGCACAGACTTTCCTTCTCAGTCTGCAACTCCGATCACTCATGGAACACAGCTCTGCTTCGATTGACCTTCAAGATAATGATGCAATGTGCTCAACAGATCATTCAGAACGTGCTGCGGACCCCGTTGGAGAAACTCACGCTTGCACTGGACCTGCTTCGGGTGATGCTGACCATATTGCCCCTGATGAACAAAATTGTAGTTCAGAGCGAGGAGGCTTGGAGACGGATCTTGTCTTAGGAAGCAATTCCACAGTCAACACATCTCTGAACCTTCAGGATGGGATTCCAGAGGTTTTTGTGAGTGAAAATAATCTTGAAGTTTCTACTCAGTTGGAGCATGATGAATCAATTAAGGATATAAATGGACACGATGTTGCATCTTCTCTTCAGGATGCACCCACAGGCACAGATCTGACTTCCAATCCCAGGTGTGATTTAAAATCAAGTAGCCTGGTAGTTGATGTTTCTCTTTCCGATATGCCTCTTGATGGAAAAGGACGCACATCCAGACAGACCCCTGGTGGGGATGGGAGTGTTAAGTATGGCTTTCTTAACAGCCCTAGTCTTGGTTCCAGAAGTCCATCAAAACGTCGTATCAGCAGTTCAATTTCTTCTCGTGGGGATCTCTCTCCTGTGTGGTCTGATGGGAAAACAAACCATGCACGGAATGCGTTCAGTAATGGACCTAAGAAGCCACGTACCCAGGTTAGGTACACAATGCCTTCAGCAGGTTATGATGATGGTGCGAAGCAAAAATTGCAAAGTCAGAGAGCTCTTCCCTGCAAAAGAATTAGGAGAGCTAGCCTGAAGAAGTTGTCTGATGTTTCTAGGGAAGATGTTGTCAAGGATACCTCTAAAAGCATCCAGAAGAAACCGGAGACCTTGTCTTGTGGTGCAAATGTCTTAGTCACCCAGGGTGACAAAGGATGGAGATTATGTGGGGCGACTGTTGTGCTGGAAGTGTCTGACCGAAATGAATGGAGGTTGGCTGTCAAACTCTCTGGAATCACAAAATATTCTTATAAAGTTAACCAGATTTTGCAGCCGGGATCCACTAATCGGTTCTCGCATGCTATGATGTGGAAAGGTGGAAAAGACTGGGTGTTAGAGTTTCCTGACCGAAGCCAATGGACGCTGTTCAAGGAGATGCACGAGGAGTGTCACAATCGAAATATTCGTGCAGCTTCAGTGAAAAACATCCCTATTCCTGGAGTTCGTCTGGTTGAGGAAAGTGATGATTGGTGTGAAATCCCATTCGTTCCGAACTCTATGAAGTATTACCGGCAGGTTCAAACTGATGTTGAAATGGCCTTGGATCCCTCTCGTGTTCTATATGACATGGATAGTGATGATGAACATTGGTTGCTGGAAAACAATAGATGCAGGGATGAAGAGCTGTCAGAGGAGGCTTTGGAGAAGACAATTGACATGTTTGAGAAAGTTTCGTGTCTTCAGCAAAGAGATAAATTCACCGATGCTGAAATTGAAGAGATTATGGTTGGAGTAGGCTCTGTGGAAGCTACTAAGCTTATCTATGGCCATTGGCGGCACAAGAGAGAGAAAAAGGGCATGCCTTTAATTAGGCATCTTCAGGTATACTTTTCTTTTGAAATTATGCATGATTTTTTCTCTTATCTGACTTGGATGTGCCCATAGTGGCTTCCTGTGATTAATTGCATGTATCCCAGTCACACACATACTTAGGACACTTGTCTACAATGTATGGACATATTTTGTATTGTTAACTTTACTATATAAGCATTTGTCCATGCGTCTACTTATTCACTAACTGCCTTTCAGCCTCCTCTTTGGGAGAGATACCAACAGCAACTGAAGGAGTGGGAGCGAACTGTTGGCCGTTCCAATGGTGCCTCTTCTAATGCCAGTCAAGGGAAGCCCTCCCCTCGAGAAAAGCCAACCATGTTTGCATTCTGCATGAAGCCACGGGGCCTGGAAGTTCCCAACAGGGGCTCAAAACAAAGGTCGCAGAGGAAATTTCTTGTTTCTGGCCACCATCATGCCTCCTCTAGAGACCCTGAAGGTGTTGTTTATGGTACTTTGCTCTTTTTTTTTCCTTTACAATATCGATTATTCAGTAATAACATCTTCAATTTGTGGAATTAATATACAATATACTTGCACTTCAATAATGATTTTGAGTAGAACCTTGAAGTTCTGCCGTGATGCTTATTCCCCCTACGCTCCAAATTCGTTGACGCGTCTTTTAAAGCATGCTGCATGCGTTTTAGTTTAACATACTATTGTTATGATAATATTCTTGCTTGTGACCTCCCGTGTGCACTTTTAGAGGGATTTATGCATCCTGAAATTTCAGGGTAACAATAAATAATTACCCACAATGTCAGGTGTTTATATAGGAATCGTACTTCTTTTTAATTCTTTCTGCCTTATTAATTATATAAACTCACTATGGCAGGGCGAAGAGCACATGTGCATACATTTAGGGATGACAAGGCACTGTATCCATTGAATGAATATTCCGATGTCTCACCATCATTCAGGGCTTCGACGAGGGGATTTTCTCCATTGGATGCACATTTTTCGCTGAACTCTGATGGTTCTGAATGGAATCGTAATCCAAACATTTATAAAAACAGACCAAAGAAACTCAAGTCATTTGCCTACTTGAACAGCCAGCATATGCTGAGGCCCTTCAACCAGAGGACAGCAGCGAGAACTGCTCACTTGCATGAAATGTCTGGTCAGAGACAAGCCTACCTTGGTGGAAACCAAAGTCGAGAGATGGAGAAACTGAGTGATTCAGATCTTCACGAGTTCCGCTTACGTGATGCATCAAGTGCATCCCAGCATGCACATAACATGGCAAAACTCAAGAGAGAGAGGGCTCAAAGGTTGCTGTACAGAGCAGATTTGTGCATCCATAAAGCCGTGACTGCCATAATGACTGCTGAAGCAATGAAAGCTGCTCATTGGGGTTCGAATGCTGAAAATTAGAACAGTGGAATTCTTATGCAGAGAGTATTCGGGCTCTGCACAAGTTTGGCTCGAGCCTTGTCCCTTGGTATTATTTGTTACATGATAGCTGGGCAGGTATCGGAGTATTTTTTCTGCCTAGTTTGATACAAATTTCATCTTTCACCAGGTTTAACCCAAAGGCATTTTGGGTAATGTGGAAATTTGAATTACAGTCGGTGTAAATACCTTGTTGCCATTTTTTTTTTCATGTAGGAAAGCCATTTCACATTTAGCTTTTAGTGCTTGATGCTGGGGGAGCTATTTTGCTCTAATAATTTACTACATGCCTTTTTGAACCACAGGATTTTGAGATTGAGGTTTTGGGGCTGCGACCTCGTTTGTATTAAGCAAAAAATTATATTTCAGGGTAATAGAGAAAGATTATATGCTCAAGTAGATTTATATGTGCAGAATACTTGTGTGTATGTATTGTCAGGTTGGATCATTGATAGCCATCAGGGCATCAGGCTATGGTTCCAGTTATTGTGATTTGTGAATCACTGCTGTGAAATAGTATGTTAAATGATATGCATAAATTGTCAGAAAGAATTGTAGTATGTCCTGATATTTTGGCTGATATTGAATCAGCGAAATGATTTTGTCTAAATGTTAGCAGGTTTTTTGGAATCTGACCATCCTAGCTTTGTTTATCAGAGCAGTTTTTGTTCACCAAATGGATCATTATTCCCATGCTGTTAAGTATTGGGTGATTTGCATTCTGGGTTAGACCAGCCCCAATGAGCGTCATGGTGCGGTGTTGTGCCAGCCCCAACGGGGCTGGGATGCTGCGGCGTGGCACGCCGCAACGTGCGTGCCAGGCCGTCGCGTGGCAGCAGCTAACCGGCTGCTGCCACGTGTCATTTCCTTTTTAAATTTTTTTTGAAATTTGAATTATATCCGTTTTAAAATGGTAATATCTCAAAAAAATGAATTAATAAAAAAATAATACATCAAGGGCTATGTTTTTTCAAGATCTATAAAATGAGACCAATCTTGATATTTTTTACTTCATTCCAGCTCAAACTCCTCTTTCTCTCTTAATTAAATTTAAAAAACTTTATTCTCCCAAAACACCATTTTCACTTTCATTTTTAGGTGAATTTTCGGTGAAATGGACGCTGAGTATTTGCAATGGTGCAAAGAAAATAAACCCCACAAATACAATGAGTACATGCAAGCTCACCACAAAAAACAATTTTCCCACCCCAACCGAATCCCCAAACGACTGCCGTTCGACCTTTGTTCCAAGAACCCTACACTCAAAATTACCAATCTCCATCCTCCCAAACACCAATGTTTTCACAAACACCGGAAGTAGAGGAGGTCGTGCATGAGACGCAGCCGGAAAAACAACCGATTCAGAGGCGTGGGAAAGCGAAAGCCACCGGAGGAGCGGCAACCAACACAACAACCTCACAGAACAACCCGTACAACGAGAGTGAGGATTTGGGGCTCATCTCAGCCTACATGGAGGTTAGTCAGCATGCTATTGTTGGAATGGATCAGAAGTATTGCAAATTGTTCCGTCTTGTTGCGGAGAAGTATGAGGATATCAAGAGGTTAGGAATGATGACCGGGATGGATAAATTCCGGTCTCATGATTCGCTTCGTGGAAGATGGGGCCGGCTAAGAGATGACATAAATCATTGGATGATTTGTGTGGAGCGTGATACTGTCATGCTCGGCAATTGGAGTGGCTACAATGAGTCCGATGTTCGGGACACTGCCCAAAAACTATACATGGAAAAATCAAAGAACCACAACTCATTCACGACGTTCAAACAGTGGGATGCCATGAAAGCATACCGAGAGTGGGAATTGAGGATGAACTTGGAAGAAACAATGATGAAGTTTGTACCAACTGGGTAGGATGGGTTTGAAAGTGACGATGTTGATGTAGGTGATTAACCAATGGAATCAGCAGGTGCAGGTGGCAGTAGCGGAAGTAAGTGGAATCGGGGTTATGATAGTGCGACAAGTATCAAACGCCCCATTGGCCGTGACAAGGCCAATAAGTTGGCTAAGAATGCCACTTCTGGTAACTCTTACATGGATGCCTTTGGCGAGGGAATAACTGGCTTCAGTGAGAATTATCCCCAATTCCTTGAAGTTGAAAAACAAAAGTTGAAGTTTGCTCGCGAGAAGGAGGATCGTAAGGCAAAGGCGAAGATGATGGACACGTACTTGGCACTTGTAGGAAACTACGCCAACTTGCCCGATGAGGCCAAAACACACGTAGATGCACTTGGCAAACAACTATTTGGATCGGTCTAATGGCGAAGAATCGCTTCTGTAGTGTGTCGAGTTTGTTTTTTCTACCTTTTGCAGTTTCTTTGTATTTTACTTTTCTTCGTTTGGCTAGTTTGTAATTTACTTTCCGAAGTGTGCCTTGTTTGTAATTTTGAATTTTCAATTTGAATTTGAATTTTAAATTTTAAATTTGAATTTCAAGTTCTAAATAATTTTATAATATGTAAATTAAATTTTAAAAAAATGACGTGACATTCACAACGTGACGACGACGCGTCATCACTGCAGAAAAACGCACGACGACGCGTCGTCGCGCATCACCATTGAAGATGGTCTTAGAAGTAAATTTGGAGTTAGAGGTGGCAATTCATGTGGTTCAATGTAGTAAAATGGGTTTTGTAGGTGCGGACAGCCATGCATCATGGTGTACTATCAGGCCATAAGCTTGCGATGTTGGAGCACGTCCTAGATTTATAGAACGAGGTGACCACGGTGTTATTGTTCGAAGCCGAATAGGTTGTACTTTAGAAGAGCAGAAGGTTGTAAACGTAAGATGACTTCATGGGGAAATTCGACCTAGGTATGGATCCGATCTAGATAATAATTTTACCATTTTAGGTCTATATTCATTGATTGTAATAATATTTAGAGAGGACCTCACTTGATAATCATATGTTTCTCAAACAAGCTATTCTTTCGGCCAATCATTTTTGTAGGACATCATTGAAAGTACACCCTCCTAATATCCTAACTTTATATCGAGAACTCTTTCTTGCAATTTGAGTTTACAATTGTCAGCTTGACTAATACTCCATAAGATTTCCTCTAGCTTAACAATTTACCCATTTTCACAAAAGGAATTTTTGTTTGTAAAAATATTTGTAAGAAAATCCGCATCACATTAACACAAATAATTGGAGTTTGGCAAACACCTGGATATAAGATAAGAGTGATACACTAATTAGTTTTGAAACATAATAAAATCCGATGAAATTAAAATGTAAGTCTACGATTCAGTTGGTAAGACGCTTCAACGCCAATTAATATGTTAATGAATTGAATTATACTTTAACCGTTTTAAAAATAAAATGTAAATCACTTAAGATAAATATATCAATCACTACAAAACTAATATATATTAAATGTACGAATCCAAACTTAAATCGATAAGTCGAGAACCTCTAGATAGCTAGCAAATCTACAATAAAAATTTACGACGGGAATCGAAAATCGCAATCTAGAACTTTATATTTATGATAAATCAAACTAACTAATTAAACTATATAAAGTCTTGGAAGAGACCTGAGATACACAGCAATATATTGTTAAGTATTACAAGTAAAATGTTTAAGACGATATTAATAATGTTTGTATAAGGAAACATCTTATATAATTTTTATGTGCATTATAACACCTATATATTGGGCCATGCTCCCCATAAATTTCATATAATACTATGCTTTTTCCTTTTATTTTGTGTAACTACTAACTATAAATCTAGCCTATGATATACATACAGTAGTAATATAATTTGAAAAAAAGATGGAAAGAAAAGAGCAACCGTTAAAACCGCCAAAATTTCCTCATCACCAAGAAGACTTGGAAAAACAAAGAGCCATGAATAATTTCCACTTTCTTCCTTTCCTTCACAAAATCAAATCAAATTCTTGTGATAATGTTGAACTGAATCTTTTGATTCAATTACTTCTCTTGCAGAGGATACATAAACTGAAGATCAATTAAGGAGGAAATGCCGCGTAAGGAAAAAGAGAAAGACCGAGTCGAGAAGATCATTCGTGGTCTTCTTAAGGAATCGGGTAACCGAAGGTGCATCAACTGCAACAGTTTGGTATGCTTTCAGTAATATCAAATCTTGATGATGAGGGCTTGATGATTCCACAATTTAGATTGAGCATGTCATTTTCTATTCGTTCGGGTTTATAGCTCGATGTTCCTTACAATCTGCCTTATCATTAGCCATGAAGATACAAAAATTGTGGAATTCTTCTCAATAAGTAGTCTACGTATATAAGATTTGAGCTGAATCACTTAACCAGTTTTTTCGATTTGGATCTTATTTCCATTAGCCATCTAACTGGAAAACTCAGACAGCATGTTCATTGGTGAATATTATTTTCGCTGAGATGACAAATCTTGTATTTTATTTTTTCTCAGGGGCCTCAATATGTATGTACGACGTTCTGGACGTTTATCTGCACGAGTTGCAGTGGAGTGCAGTAAGTTACAACTGATGTTTGATTACATGGCATATATATGGTCAATGAAGGGGCTAATAGAACTTCTGTTGATTGCAGTCGGGAGTTTTCCCATCGTGTGAAGTCGGTGTCGATGGCAAAGTTCAATGCAGAGGAAATTAGCTGTCTCCAGACCGGGGGAAATGAGGTCAGCATTCTGAACAAGCCAAGAGTGATATGTGTTCTATGTTCTTACATATGTATCTGTTCAAGCTTGTTCATTTTAGTTGCGTGATCTACATGTATGATTTTAGCGAGCGAGAGAAATCTACTTTAAAACATGGGATGCACAACAAAATACGCACCCTGATCCAAGGTAATAAATATGTTAAGAGTTATCTAATGACTACATCACTTTTACCAAGTGAAAATGTATTGATAAAATGAATGTTCTGCGTTTCAGTAATCTCTATAAGCTTCGAGAATTTATCAAACAAATGTACGTGGATCGGAAGTATGCTGGTCAGAATGTTTACGAAAAGCCAACAATGGCTAGATCTGTAAGCCTCTTACTCATAGGCGAATCACAGAAATTGCATTTCTAATTCTTGAGGTCTAATGTTTTGGCTATTGTGATATCTTGCACCACTGATATGGCAGGTTCAAAGGAGTGGCTCGATTGAGCTAAGGAGTGTTCAGACATTGAGTTTTGGTGTAAAGGATGAAATACGGGAGAGGCATTCTTATGAAAGATATAGTAGTAGTATGAGGGACGAGAATGGGAGCGATTCATCAGACAGACTTGGTCCTAAAACAAATGATGGCAGAGGCTTCAGCAACATTTTAGAGGAAAGAAGAAGTCCTCAACATGTCCAAGAAAACAAAAGATCTTCCAGCCAGAAGAACCGTCCTACTCGTTTTGAGATTGTTGATGACCGCTTCCGTGAGGATGGACGTACAAAAGTCTTTGACAGGTATTCGTCCAGTAAAGAATCTAGACCAGGGAGTAGGTCCCCTGGTTCTCAAAGCAGCGGGAAGGCAAAAGTTCTTGCCATAATGCCGCCTGGCACAGATACATCAGGCAATACCGGTCCAGTAGTAAAAGTTGTTGAACCTCCCAGAGTCCATGCTGGGAAGGATGGGAAAAGTTCTGAGCAGGTGACTTCATCAGCTTTTCTATATATCAATTGAAAAGGCACCTCGATATTATTTTTGAAAATTTTGTATGAACTTGTTGATTTTGATGCAGAAGGCAGCTAACACCAAATCAGCTTCTATCACTGAGAAACAAAATCAAGATAAGACAGTAAACTTTACTAGCTTGATCGATTTTGATGCCAACCCCGAGCCTTCTTGTAATACGGCCAACACTCTGGAGCCACTACAGCCTGGTAACACCGATACACAGAGCAGCTCTGCTTCATCGTCTGCACCTGAAAAGGAAGATAATGCTCGGAACATTACTTCGTTAGAATCCTTGTTGTTTGAATGGTCAGTACCTACTACTTCTTCACCTGCAGTAGGAGCATCTCAATCATCAGATGCTGCTCAAGCACTAACCTCAGCTCTTCCTAACAATGCTGAAGCTCCTGACTATGGGTCACAAATGTTTGCCGTAACTACAGGTGATGTAAACCTCTCTGCTACAATCTCAGATAATGATGAAGTTGTGCACAGAAATAGCAGTGATTCTATGGCACCAGTGACTGAGGTAAACCAACTGAACATGTCGCCTGCATCAAATGATGCAAGTCAATTTCCAAGTGTTCGACTTGATGATTCATCGCAAGCTGGAAATGCAGGTGATGCACCAAAAACTAATGGAAGAAAAGAGCTGCCTGCGGTACTGCGCTACTCATAGCATGTCTAACTTATATGTAAATTCTTAACCTAGATCATTGTCCAATTTTCTCAAGATTATGCAATGCAGGATCTTTTTTTTGCTCCAAGCTTCACGGGATACAATCCTGTTGCTCCGGGTTTCCAAATGCACCCATCTCATGCAATGGGATCTGGAATGCATTTCCATCCTCCGGTGATGGTATGCCACATCTTAAAGTAGACAAACACTTTACCTATTAACATCAAGAGTTTAAGCTGCTAGCTGACACTTGCTTGCTTGTTTTACAGTCAACGAATGGTTTCCAAAATCGTGCTAAACCTAGTAATCCTTTCGACTTTGGTGACGATGGACTGCAAGTTGAAGCAGCTATAGTACGTATATGCACTCCTGTTAATAATTCAATTAAAAATCTCTGGAACTTCCCAGCTTTTAATACCAGTTTATGTTCTCTCTGCCTTTCACTAGCTTCCTACAGTGTCACCGTTGCAAGGAGCTCTACCGAATCTGCAAGCTGCAACACCTTTACAGCCTCAGCCATCACCTTATGGAGCCTCAGTGTTTCCTCAAGTCTCTCAGTATGGAATGAACATGCAGCCAGGTAACAGAGCTCTACATTCTCCTTTTCACTTGTGTACTTCAGAATTCAGATATTCGTATTTTTCCTTTCCCTGCATCAATATCATCTAATCTTCTTGCTTGCTGGCCGGCTTTTATATAGTTCCTGGAGCATACATGGGCTCACATACACAGCCTAATAACATGCTACTTCCCAGGTGACATTGAACTTCCCTTTTCATAAATAGTTATTCTCATTACATACTACAAAAGGTCATATGTATTCGTCCATTTCAGGCCACAAGGAAATGCTGGCTTGGGCAGCGGCCAAGATCCATTAGGGTACCTAAACCCCATTCAGCAACAAGGAATTGGGACAGATTCTTCGTCACCTGCACCCAATTCTTCTTTTTCGCGTGGAAGCAATCCTTTTGCTTAGCCAGCCAAACATATCATCCTAATGAGAACTATCCATCCTTTATCTTCAGGCCTAGTATGTGACTTCAAGAATGCATTAGAAATTATTGCATGTACACATTTGCTTCAATGTAAAGGATACAGTTTGAAGGGTCATGATTCATGAATATATACTCCATTGAATAATTTTAGACGAGTTCATTATTATTTCTTGGAAGTTTTTATTACAATTATTTTAATTTTTCCAAGTAAAAATGATATTTGGAAGCAGAAATAAAAGTCTTGAAATTCATTTAAGATTATTTTTCATCCAAACCATTGTAAGCTGTAATATTTGGTGACATGAGTAGAAAAAGCTACATTTTCGAGGTAACTGAAAGCAAGAAAATCAACTGCATCATAAATGCATCTGTTTAATGGCAATGAACTACCATACTTGCCAATTTGGACCTTTTATAGTGGAGCCAAGAGCTGAAAACAAACACTTGCTGAAAAAAGAGGTATTGAATTCAAAATGGAGAGAAAAATCCGCCCTGGAGTTGGCCGCATTTTGATGGTTTTGGCGACCGTTTTAGTCTTGCAGAGTGATGTAGTGAGCTCAGGGAGAGTTTATCGCTGTTGGGGTGGATGCTTCAACAGCTGCTTTCAAGGATCTGGCAAAACTGGACCTGAGAGCCTCAGCTGTTCCAATCAGTGTCTCAACGGCTGCAATCCTCGTAACCCGACTGATCTTCAGTACTACTGTGGTATCGGTTGTGCTCTCCTAACATGTGTCCCGGTTAGCATAGGTACTTCAATTTCTTTATCTTCTGTGCTAAACACTGTCGCACAAACACACTGTTTTCGCGTTGATAATGTAGGGATTAGGCCTAATTCTGCTGCAAGATAACTACAATTTTTTGTTCTGTATTTCTGTTACTTGGCACTTGGCAGATGGTGCAAGATTGGAGAGCTGCTTTGGCAAATGTACTAGTCTATGCAAGAACACATCACAGCAGCCCTGAAGAACAGATCATGTAAGCGACAATTTCTGCGCGAGTTGATCAATCATCTGATAAATTCAACTTCTATGTAACAGAAATGCTATCATTTTCTTTAGTAGCTAATAAGAGAACATTTTTATTCATCTGCCTAGCTGTTCATGAAACACTTAAGTTGCAGTCAGAATCATCACTACACTACACATGGAATTCTGAAAATGAACTGTCTTTTTACGCGTTCTGATGAAACCAAAACTCGGAAAAAGACCGCACACGTCCCAACTTTCTTACTCTCAGCAGAAAATACACAACCATCCCAGTTAAGAACCCAATTGCAGCACTCGATTTAATAAGTGAAACAGCTGTACAAATCAGCATCACGAACGCTTCCTCCTTCGAGTTCATGTCCCTTGAACACATAGCCAGTTCTATCCCAGCAAACAGCAATAAAACTCCCAACACTCCAACTGGGAACTGATCCAGAATCCTTACCAGAGAACTCCCCAACACCAACCCTAGCACCAACTTTGCCACACCGAGCAATGCCACACACCCACCTGTCCTCCCACCAAACTTGTACTGCCCTGCCAGACCACCTGCCCCATGGCAACACGGCATAGCAGCGAACCAGCACCCGACTAGGTTCATCAGCCCAACTGTTATCGAAACAGACGTTGCAGACACGTTCTTATCAGGGAAAAGATCCTTTGACAGCTTACAAACTGCAATAACCGAATTCAAAACAGATAAAGGAAGCTGAGGAATCGTTCCTTTGACAAATCCGTCCTTCCAAGCATGCTTCGATATCTTCACAACTTTCATCGACGAAGGTCCAAATTTAAAACCCCTAACTGCATCAGGCCCCCTTACAATAGCCAAAACCAAGCCTAACACAAAAATTATAAAAGCTGAAGGCAGAGAAGTTACATTTCTCCTCACTTTTTCGTACTTCTTCGTTCTTCTATCATCTAGATTACTATCATCATGATCATCAATCTCTTCACCAGAACCATTAACTACTATGATAAAACAAGCACAAACAAGAGCCAGAAGCAATCCATCTATCCCTATCCAGGGCCTTTCCCCTGCAGATTTTGACTTTGCGAAATCCTGAACGCTCCTCATGTACTTAACAGCCGTCATCGCGAAATTCAGCCCCTGTGCCAGCTGAATTCCCCTGACTACCGATATCGGTATCAGCTTGTACACTACCTGTTAAAAACATCAGAAAATAGTTCAGGATTACACTCTATCAGTTTCTTATTGATCTTCTCAACATTACAGAAGTACAAATAGACAAGTCCTAAACAGATCAGTCAGTATTAAATCACAAATACATCTACTAATGGTTATGTACAGTTCGGTTTCTTAATTCTTAGACGCTTTACCCACCTAATGGTCTCACCGCTCACAACAGAACTGGACCCGTGTCAATTATCTGACATGAACTAGAAATACACCAATGTCAACAGTATGGGCCCCTATAGTTGCCATTTTAACTCATACTTCATACTATATCATATACATTACTTAATTATATTCCTGGCTCCGCCTCTGCTATTCATGACTTTGACTTTTACGATATTTACAAACATGGAGTTGTGAACACTACCTGCATCAAGCCAGTGACACCTAGTAAGAAGAGGATCCCTGCAGTGCAAATACCGGAAGCCATGATTTCCGGTATGCCGAAAGTGGGATCAGAAATGGCCACTGCAGCTATGGATTTCATCGGCTGGACGGGCATTGGAACGCCATAGATTGCACCTGTTACAAAGTTGTAGATGCCGGTGAAGATTAGTGTTGTGCCTAGGTCGAGTTGCTTAGAGAGGGTTAAGGCTAGGATTATGGGAATGTATGTGCCTAAGTCTCCCATGGCACCGTTTAGTTCTGCCCATTTTGACCTGAAAACCAGGTTTTGCTTCACTTTTTTCAGTGGATTCTCCATTGATGTCACTCTGAGCATTGGGAAAGAGATGTTGGTCACTGTTACAAGGAGATAGAACTTGCATGTGAGAACATGTATATATAGGATTATAAGGTCAAATATCTCTTTAAGATATTTTAGTCAGAAGTTTAATACTTTTTCCGTTTCATTACAAAAATTGCATTATTCTTCCGAAATGTTAATCTAATTAGTAAGTGAATTGACATTTACAACCATATAATATACGTCTACCTAAAACATTTCCGATCTTTTTTATGATTTCGTATAATTGTATTTTGAATACAAATCGGATTAAAAGATTTCCAACTTCATCTCCGAGATTTTTTTTATATCTATATCCTTTTCACTGTAAACCGCACATTAACCGGTTGGCCTAGAATAAGGTTCATTAGGTGGAGGTTTAAAGTACAGAGTGGCCCTTTTAGTGATGAAAGGACGTGAACAAGAAGGATGTAATTGTTGCCACTCAATGTGGAGCTATGGCATCTTTCATTACTTTCATACTATTAGTCTCTTCATAAGCAACCTGTTAATGATTGATCTAGTTATGCTTCCAAAAATCCTACTCCAATCATCTTCGTGCTAATTAATTAGTATAATATATTTTCAAGTGTTGGACTATCGTGCAAACTTCAATTATAATTCTGTCGATTTGACTAGCTAATTGATAATTTTGTTATATGTGTATGCATCCGTGAAATATAGTATATAAAGTTCTCAGAAACAGATATATAAAATGTGACTTTCACACCAGGACCTCGGAAATGTACTGCTAGTTCGGTTCAGATAAATAAATGTTGTCCGGTTGCAATTAAGGTTATTAATAACCTCGGGAATATGAACACTGATGGAAGTGGAACTTCACGACACGAATATATGCTATGCCATTGGTTCTCAATACAAGTCATAACATGTCAATAAAGATTAGGAGGGTCATAAACATTTTATAGTGTGTAGTATGTAAGATGTTGAATTAACTATACTCTTTAGTTGGATGTTGGAGAGTCGTAGTTATGGGATACAAATAAAAATCAAAAGGAAAAAGGGGAATTAACATTAACAAGTCTTACTTTAAATGTAGGGTGCCCGTTTCAAATTGAATGTTCCGTATTCCATTTGAAATTATTTCAAATATTATAATCGAAAGAAACTTAGGGGCTGATTGGATTAGCATTCAAATAACCGTTTGGATGCTACTCGAAAATTTTGTGTTTGTTATGACATTTAAATGCCGAAAATTGAAATGGCTATACTGTAGCAATATTTTTCTCTACCTATATAACAAATCTATAATACTCTATCCAATTACAATTCTATACCAAACACAATTTTAACAATCCCACTACAATTTCGATCAATATTCAGGCATTTAAATCGGGCATTTAAGTCACATGCTAATCAGCTCCTTAATAGTTGCATGAAACATATATATTGATTCTTGATCCACAACATTTATTATTACTATTTCAATTTCAATAAGTGTATATTATTTAATTACTTGAACGGATGGAATAAATGTTTTTGATTGTTTTATATTTAACGTTTATATTTATTCCACTTTTTGATTTGGCCTAATGTTAGCCAAGGTCAAATTAAAATTAATCTACGCTAGGTTTCCTAACGTATGACAAAATCGATCCTGAAGTTTGTTTATGATGAAAAAAAAAAGAACTTTTTATTTGGCCCATTACGTGTAATTGTTAGCCACTTATGGAATCCAATTGGGCTTTTCTTCTATGTGGATACATGACACATACAGGGAGCCCATACATAGAGGCCACAACCTTAAATTTGGACTATTCATCATTATGAATAACCGAGAGGTCGATTGGCATGACATTTGAATGTGAATTTGGTGAAATTGTGTTTGAAATAAAATTAAAATGGGATATTTAAAGTGTATTTTAGACCAAATCACTGTTCATCGAGCCAAATAAGTACATTTAAATACCTAGTCAATCAGCCTCTGAATTACTTGTACATATATACAGGCCACAGCCTTCGGGCTTTTACTACAAATTTGCAAGCATTTCTTTTATACATTTTTGGTACACAATAAATATCAATTTTCACAATTTTTCTCTTGTAAGATTTGCATGATCTTTCTTTTTTACAAGTGAATATTACGAATGAAATGATGATTCATAATTATAGTTCTCTATGCTAATGTTTCATTAGCTTGTGTTAAGCAAAAGACAAAGTGAATTGAATAAGAAGATGTCTATCATGAGATGGAACAAAACCATTACACGATTTTATCTACTCTGCTCAAGTGTAATGAATCGATAATCATTTTAAACATTATCCACTGGATTATAGGTGGCAGAAATAATATTAGCTTATTAGATTTGTGATTAATCAAGTGAGAATTACGTAAAAGCATTGCGTAAACACCGACCGCAATAGATAACTAATAATTTACGTAATCTTATTTCTAATGATCATGATTAGATGATATTTTTCAGTTCTATGCCAATCCTTGCACGTCACCATTGAGGAACTGATTTAAGTTCCAACAAGTTAACTCCTTCTGATTCCAAGATCTAACCCAGAGAATTGAACTATTAAAACATTTTCATCTTTTTATCAAACCTGCTTAAATGAATTTAAAATTCAAAAGTATGATCTAACACTGGTACACAATTTATACTTTTAAAAATATCTTAAATAAACTTACAGAGTTACAAAAGTTTTGTACCAAATCACTATTAAGAATTTATACAGCTTTTTTCAAAAATTAAAATTGTGACTTATAATATCACATAGTTTTTCGTTATAAAATATTTTATTTAATCAATAGAATTTAGAATACAAAACTAATGAATTTAGTGTCACCTCACAAAATCAAGATCGTGTAAAATTTAATAAAGTGTCCAAGTTTGCTCGAATAGTCGAGTTTAACCTGAAGCATATATTATTATCATGTCGAATATTACTTGACTCCTTAATACTCAATTGTAATCGAATTAAAACTAAAACTAAATAAGTCGAGCTCGAGCCTACTCTTCCAGACCATAAACAATCCAGATATGAGGTACACTTGTCATCTCTTGTCGTGATTCGTGACTCGATACACTTGATGATCGCCCGCCCATATAGAATTTTCTCGAAGATCAGATCAGGCAGCCCATCAATATCTTCTTTCCTAGATTCCAGCTTTTCGCAGCCTCCACGTGTTTAACGTGTACATAGATTTTTTTTGTTTTCTGAATTCAGTCCATTCAAATGTTACGATAAAAATCCATTTCTATGTCTCAGAAAAAACTACATTGTGTGTGTACTGGTTTATCTATCTAATCTATACCTAGCTCTACTCTCTAGCTAGATATTGTGTTTTTGCAATTCGGATTTGCAGTTGAGGGCAACGCGTCGAATCGAATTTGGCCAGAAGCTGATCGCCAACAGTTTAAAGTTCGTTTTCCTGGGAGGTTTTTGTTTTTTTCGATTTTATTCGTTATTTGGCTATTCATTTTTGTGTTTGCTTTGGATTCTTATTATATTATGGATCACAATTTTGAATGGATCTTATAAGCTTTTGTCTGTCAATTTGATACTGAGTTACTTTTCAGTTTCAGCTCTATATGTAGTTGCGCTCCTGTTGAAGATAAATTGAAAACATGTGATGGTCTTTAACTTCGATTTTGTTGAGTTTTCTAGATTTTCGGTTAGCTACTGTGTGTGTGTGTGTCATCTTCTTTCTGTTTTCTCTGTGCCATGGTGAATTGCTAGGAAAACACAGCTTTATAGTTAGATTAGGTTGTCAAGAGTTGATCTGGGGGGGGCTTGGCGTCTCGTGTCTTGCCACATGCCTGTGGTGTATTTAGCTGTTAATGTGTTTCTTGTCGCATTCTTATCAGTGCGATTGGCATGATAAATCTGTCTCTTCTTGCACTTGGGTTATACTGAGACAGCTGAATCTGTGTCAGTTGTGTACAATCTAGAGTCTAGGTCATCAGTCGTAAATCATGATGTATCTTTCTGCGGCGTTTTAGTGAAAATAGGCTGTCTATTTCTGGGGGAAACCTTTCCTTTTGACATTTATTTTGATGTGGAGGAGGTACTTTTCTCTTAGGTTACTGTCAAAGCCTCAAAGGCATATTCACAGGATGGAATTTTACTTGATCAATACTTTACATTCAAGAAAATAACAAAGCAAATGCAACCAGTGAAAAACTTGTTTCAATAATGGTCAGAATTATTCCAGTTCAGATACTAATGAACTAGAAATTAAGTGCAATGATAAAAACTTAGATATTAGACAAGTTATTAGCTGTACTTGATTGAAATACTTGCTTTAAGTTTTCTCTCTAGGAACAAGTATCAGGATAAAGCTCTTCGCCGCCACTGTTCAACCCTTCCATCTTCTCCCTGCTTCTGCTTCAGGCGTGCACTTAAACTTTTCTTATTCTTTCTAACATAGGATAAGCAGTTCTTTTTAGTGGACACATGAATTCGGATTTCGAGAATCAAGTGTCATGCGTTGGGTCCTATCAGCAGCTGCTAGCTTTGAAGTTCCGAGTGTTTCATGATATGTATAGTTGGGCCCTTGTAGATCTACCTATTCTTTATGAGTCCCCCCTGTCCGGAGTTTCACTGGAGCACGTGTCACGTGAATATGTTGTTGCTGATTCAATTGGTCTGCAGCAAAAATGCAAAAAAAGCTACATGATCTACAGGTGTTCGCCCATCTGGAGGGCGACTGTTTAGAGTATAGTAATAGCTTAGGCTTTCCCTAAATTCTCTTATGAATGCAGGTACTTGACATCATTCAGCTGCTAAATATTTGTTCTAGAGCTGTATACAGTCCAATGGCATCTCTGGTTGTCAATGGAAATGCACACATAGAACCAGTAGTCTCACAGCACATAGTAAGTGAGGCGAATGAATTTGGTAACATCTGCGGTAGCAAACCTTACTTTCTGCCTTCCGATGGAGCGCATGTTCAAGCAAATGAAGTTACAGTTCAGGAAGAGATCAGCAACCCTGATATTCTAGATAAAGGATACCTGGAGCATGGGTATGTTCTTTTAGCTTTGAGTGTTTAAGACGCGGTACTGCTCTTTCTTTTATTTGGTGCTAATATTGTATAGTACCCATTAACAGGTGTTCTCATTATCGTCGGAGGTGTCGCATTAGAGCTCCTTGCTGCGATGGAGTTTATAGTTGTCGCCATTGTCACAACGAGGAAAAGGTGAGTTCATTCCTGTTCACTTCACAAGAATAGTTTGTATCACATATGTGAGCTTTACGTCATGGGACTATCAGAGTGAATTCACCAATTGTGCTCTAATAAGAATTCAGCAGTAGCTCAAAAACATGAAATCTCATTCAATGGCTTCTTTTCCTAGAGGTAGAGCAAGGAGTCTGTTCAGGGGGTGGGGTGGTATTCTGGAGTGCAATTTTATTTTGTATGTAACTTACCTGTTATTTATTGTCTACACTACAGAACGATATATGCGTTGACCACAAGTTAAGACACGAACTTCCTCGCCACTCCATCGAGAAGGTCAGTGGACCTGCTATGTTTTGGTCATTGTTTATTCCATGCGAGTAATGTTCCAATTTTTATTTTTTTTACTGAATGGTCTGTATTTATGTGTTTCAGGTCATCTGTTCACTCTGTGGCACCGAACAAGAGGTTAGTGCTGTTAGCTTGTTCTTTCTCCTCAAGGTTATATGCACATGTTTTATGCATTGAGTTACAGGACAAACTTTTTCTTATAAATAATATTATTAAATGAGTAGATTTGTTGATTACATGAGTTATACTAGATGTGCCAGTGATTGAGCCCCTGAAGTTTGTACTTTTTGTAGTGTTTATGCTAGAAATTAGTAATGTGATGGTCTCTCTTTTGTCTCTCTCATGGTGACAAACGGCCCTGAGCAGAGAACCACTCATATATCTACTGTGTGAGATTTAGACTGTCTAATTATCTAACTCAAACACTATACTCTGGTTGTTGTTTTCAGGTTCAACAAGTCTGCAATAATTGTGGTGTGTGCATGGGGAGATATTTTTGTGGAATCTGCAAACTCTTTGATGATGACGTGGGTGCAAATTCTCTTGTGTGCTGACTTTGAAATGCAGAATAGACAATTTTTCAAAATCATTAGAGCATCTTTCCTAATTGATTTTTATATGGCATTTAGCCGACGTTATTGTGCTATTTCCTCTTTGCAGACATCTAAGGCGCAGTATCACTGCAAAGGATGTGGAATTTGCAGGTAATTAACCAATAATACCATTTCTAGATATGTGCAGAGTGCAGTAGGGTTTTGAACTGGAATGTGAAGTCACATTTGCACAAACATATAGTAGAATTATTCCAGGAGTAATTTTTATGTTTCAAGTAGTTGAAACTCTTATTATTAGATTGCAATTGCTTCGCTCATGCCCGCACGGTTTCATTTGCAGGGTTGGTAGTTCGGGGAAGTTTGTCCACTGTGACAAATGTGGTGAGTTTTTTTTCTGTTTGTACCCGTATCTGAAAAATTAAGTAGTATGTTCCCAAACTTCATATTTCTTATATTTCTACATGTTCTAGGATGCTGCTACTCTGCACTTATGCAACGGAATCATCCATGTGTAGAGAGAGCAATGCACCATGACTGCCCTATTTGTTTTGAGGTACTACTCATGTTCTCAATTCTTTCATTGCCTAAAATATGCTTTTAATATAAATTTTTGCCAAAACATGTTTGGGAAAGCACCAGCTAAAAGAATATATTTGCTTATCTGTAGTACCTCTTTGACTCAAGAATTGACGTTATTGCACTGGTATGCGGGCACACCATTCATAAGACATGCTTTGAGGAGATGCAAGAGCATTCTAAGTAAGTGAACTCTATATTCCACACCTGTGGTTGTGCTCATGTATCCAAGTAAACCGCATTAGTAGTGAAACTTTTGCACCTATTAGGCTATAGACCCGCATTCACATACTGCACTAATATCTCATCTTTCCAGATTTAGAAAGTATGTTGTGCAAAATTAGAAATGGAGTGTTCATGAACTTCTGCAGTTTGCTAGTTTATGATTGTCAAATTGAAATCATTGTAAGCAGGTATGCCTGCCCAATATGCTGCAAGTCAGTTTGTGATATGTCGAAGGTGTGGGAGATGTATGACCTGGAGATAGCAGCGAACCCGATGCCACCATATTTTGCAGACAAGATGGTCTTTCTCTATCAACCCCCATTGCACAAGCAGTTCACAATGTGTTCACCATCAGTGACACATTCTTAAATCCTAACATGCACGCTTTGTTTTGGTTACAGGTTTCGATTCTTTGCAATGATTGTGGAAGCAACTCTGATGTACAATATCATTTCCTGGCCCATAAATGCCCCAACTGCAAGTCTTACAACACACAAGTGACAAGGGGGGTCGATAGATTATAATTTGATAGTTACAAAAAGTGGCCACCATCTGCAATTTGATTTAGGGATGCATCCACTGTAGTGAAAGCGTCTTCTGCCTGCTGAAAAAGCATGTGATGATGCAATTGAGTAAGCCAGTCACATTTTTGTGTCGCGACAACATTCCGTTTGTTTTCTAGGTTAAGTTTTGTTTAGCTCAGTCAAATTGGATCAATTATCAGAATCAACGATATGTATAATGTATTACATTATTGTTTGGTTACAGTACAGTAAATTTTTGCATAAGGAACCAGGTGTCACAAATCACAATACACTGACCGAAATGAGTACACCATTAACCTAGCTTGTTCAACCTTTTCTTCCCGACTCGATCAGTTTTTATTAACGTCTTTGAATCATGGAACAGAATGCTGTGAAATGACTTCTTTGTCAAAAACATGGAACGAATTCTTCTCCAGAACTACACTTCGATCAAGAGGCTTTTGAAGGAATCCGAAGCCGCAAGAATTACAAACCATGGGTGCAACAGTTCTGCAACCACGTAAACAAATCCATATGACACCGTTGCCAATCAAACATACTCATCCAGAAGTTTAAACTGCGGTTGATCATTAGAGTTCAGCGTGACAGAGTGCCTGCTAAAGACATTTACAAGTGGTTAGATTATGCTACAAGGTGCAATAACCTTGATCAGTTGGTGGTTCGTTGAGATGGCCCTAATGGCCCCAGGGTTTGTATGGTACTAAAACGATATGGCCCTTCCTCATCATGGAGTCTTTGTTCTCTGTGAAGTCGTTGAAGGAGTTGGATTTATATGGTTGCAAGATTCCTACTGTTAATAACATCGAATTCTCTTTAAAGAGGCTCTCCCTTACTCATGTCAAAGTTGATAAGCAAACATTACAAGGCATGTTTTCGAGCAGTCATCTTCCGGAACAAGTTTCTATTAAAAAACTGTAAGGGGTTCATGAAAGTAAAGACCTAGCTGGGCTTACATTGGAGAAGGTGAACTTGGTGCCTATGCAAGGTGAGAGCCTGGAAATCGAATCACTGAATCTACAAGCTATTATGTATGGTGGGTTCATCGAAACAGCATTGAAGGTTGCTATTGCAAGAACCTTAAAAAAGTTATACTCGATTGTGTTGACTTAACACTTGACCTTGTTGAATATATCAAATCCAAGTTTCCGGCACTTGAGAATCTGGAGGTGAGGTTACCCTGGTTGATGAATCCCGAACAATATGTACTATGCTATCTGATCAATTCAATGTTCAAGTATGTGCCAATAGAAGTGAATTGTTTAGGATATTCCACGCCGGAACAATATAAAAAACCTTGTCTCCTTAAATTTTTCCAAAGAAGTGACGATTCAAATCATAATAGATTTAAATTGATGATGAATATTCTTGTCGATGATAATTCTAATTTTTAAAATAATTTATAATATTATTAATTATTTTTAAACAAACTTATAATTATACTTTGATATTAATTTTAAAATGTTGACATGTTTACGTTATAACTTATCTTTAAACAAACTCATAAGTAAGTTATCTTATTAACATGACGATTGCATGAATGTATGATCTATTTCATGGCATTTGTAACCTATTATACTGTTATATATAAAAAAAAGTATTATTACGATATTTCACTCTTCAATTTTATTTTTAAAAAAGGAGAGAGATGCATCTAATTTTACTTCTTTTTTATCTCCCTTATCGATTAAATTGTATATCATGCCTTATCTAACCGTACGCATTATTAGTTACCGCAAACACCTACTCGTAAAATATCTTTTCCCAGGGGCAAACTTGTCAATTGAAAGATAAAAGATGGTACTGTGAGTTTCTCTTTTTGTTTTATTTGTCCTCCTACTCCTGTTTCATTTGGTTTCCATGTTTGTCACCTTACATTTAATCACAGGCAGTTCACTCTCTCAATAGAGATTCAAACCATTCTCAGAATGTTCTGAGAGTTTCCATGGAGAAAAATCTCGGTAAATCATCTTCAACTTTCCAGCATTGCTACTTCTTTTTTCTGATTTTGATTTTTGTGATGCTTTCTTTAGCATAAACGTTTCGTTTTTATGCAGTTTCGATGTGAAATCACGTTTCAGCTCTCAGAAAATTTGTTCTGCGGAGGTAAATCATCTTCAACTTGACTAATTTGCCATCGTTTCTGCTTCATGTGTTATCCTGTCTATGTTTTCCGAGTTTTTTTTTTTGTGAGTTATGTGAAATACGAGTGGATAGTACGCATTTATTCTAATTAGAGCTGGAAATGTATGATTGTACATGATTTATAGCTGATTAAGTGAATTTTCCGTTTGAAAGTGAATTTGCTCTAGTTATTAAGTGATGTTGCTTAAGCTGATCAAGTGATTTTGCTGTTTGAAAGTGCTTTAGTGATTTTTGCTTAATGTATGATTAAGTGATTTTGCTGTTTGAAAAGTGCTCAAGTGAATAAGTGTTTAAGCTGATTTAGCTCAAGTTATTAAGTGATTTTACTGTTTAAAAGTGCTCAAGTGATTTTGCTTGATATCTGATTAAGTGATTTTGAGGTTTGAAAGTGCTTAACAAGCTCCATATACAGATTCAGGTGTTTGTTTGTAAGGGTTTAGTGTGAGAAATGGTAAGAGCTTATAAGCACAGGAAAGTTACTGCTTACCGGGATTTTCATACTGAACGTGGTCAAAATGTGATGTTGAAACTTGGACCATCAAAGATCAAGTGGCAGAACGAAGGTGAAGGTCACCCAGTGCCTGGAGAGTTGAATGAGGTGGATGGTTTGGATTTCGTTTGCAACTCATACATTAAGGAGGCAAAGTGTGTGTCAGATGCTGCTGCTTCTTGCCAAGGGGGTTCTAATACGTTATCTTTCACCAATGAAAATATTAAGCCAGAGAGTGCTGTGAGGATGAAGAAAATATACCGCCGTAGAAAAGTCTTTGCTGTTCGTGACTTCTTTTCGAACTGTGGGAGCAATGTGTCTTTAGCAGCTTCAGGAATTAATTGTCATTGTCTCAATAGTGACGAAAACAGTGAGGTCGAATTAGGACCAACTGTGACTAATGGTTCAGTGGCTGTGATTAAAGGTGACATTGATGATGTTGAAGGAAATGAATTTTCAGCAGAAAATAAGTCAAGCCAACAGTTGGTACATAGCCTGATGGCTGCCCCTTACTGTCCCTGGAGAAAGGGAAATGCGTCTTTACATAGTTCAGGGACTGGTCCACACGAAGGGAAATTGAAACAGCACAAATGGAAAGCTGGACCAGTTACCTCAGGTAATAGTCCTAAAGAACGTGGAGGAGGGTTGTATGACAGGAAGATATCATTTCCTGATGTGGATGGAAGTCGTGATTCGTCAACTTACTTAGATGATGAAGATTGTGGTGCCTATACTGGATCCCCTGTTCAGATTGCTCCTGCTTCTATGTTCCAACCTGACATTGAGTACAGCAATGAGGATGGATCACTTGAAAAGATGTTTACTGATTCACCTGTAAGAAGTGATAAAAGGAAGTCTTCACATAGTGCTTTCAGTTCAGCGGAAGATGAGAATAGGGATGCTGGGCAGAGTTTGATGTCTGCTGTGAATTCCAAATTGAAGAAAAATAAAGTATTTTCAAGTAACTTGGTTGGGGCAACTGGAAAAGAAGTGACAGCGATAAATCCTCTATGGCGAAACAAGTCCAAGGCTGTTGCTACAAAAAGTTCCAATAGAGGAGATTTTTCAGGGAGATTGACTTTGAAGCCCAAGGGAGGCCCTGCTTCAAATGATGGTGGCTTGCCCGCCAATTCTCCAATCAGCAAAAAGAGAAGGGACATGATTATTACGCTGCCTCCTTTCAGTCAAAAGAAAAAGGACTTTGATGTTAGGCTACCTCCTGTCAGCAAAAAGCAAAGGAACTTTCATATTAGGCTGCCTCCATTCTGTCCTAACCACAACAACCATGGTGTTGCACGGAATAAAGTGAGAGACACACTTAGGTTGTTTAATGGTATTTGCCGGAAGCTTTTGCAAAAGGAAGAAGGGAACTCGGTGCGTGAGGAGGAATACGTATCAAAGCTATCTGGCAAAAAACTGAAGCGAATTGATCTTGTTGCTGCTAAGATTATTAAAGATACTGGAAAAGAAGTGAACGTTGAGAACCTAAATCTGGGAGCTGTACCTGGAGTTGAAGTGGGTGATGAGTTTCAGTATAGAACGGAACTTGCTGTGGTTGGGATTCACCGTCCTTACCAAGCTGGTATAGATTGGATAAAGCTTGATGGAGAGCCAGTTGCATCTAGTATTGTTTCTTCTGGGTCTTACAATGATGATACCGAGCATGATGATACCTTGATATACTCAGGTCACGGTGGTAATATCGTTGGCAAGTGTAAGATCCCTGAAGACCAGAAGCTTGAAAGGGGAAATCTAGCGTTGTATAACAGCGTAGCAAAAGGGAATCCTGTTCGTGTTGTCCGTGGATGGAGGGAGACAATAAAGGGTACTGACCCTTCGGATTCAAAGCCTAAGTTGGTCACAACTTACATTTATGATGGGATATACACGGTGGTAAGATGTTGGGATGAAATTGGGATTCATAAAAAGAAGATATATAAGTTTGAATTGATAAGAAATCCTGGTCAACCGCAGCTTGCTTGGAAAGAATTGAAAAGGGCAAGCAAGTCTAAAATCTGGGCAGGTGTTTGTGTTTCAGATATTTCATATGGGAAAGAGCCTTTTCCCATAAGTGCTGTGAATTTATTTGATGATGATAAACCACCTCGATTTACCTACATTTCGAAGATGAAGCATCCTAATTGGTTTCATCCCATTCCTCCTGTGGGCTGTGACTGCATAGGCAGATGTGGCAGTTCTGAAAAATGTCTCTGTGCAGCCAGGAATGGAGGGGAAATCCCGTACAATCATAACGGAGCTATTGTTGAGGTAAAGCCCCTTGTATATGAATGTGGTCCACATTGTAAATGTCCTCCTTCGTGCTATAATCGGGTGAGTCAACGTGGAATTAAAGTTAAGCTCGATATCTTCAAGACAGAGTCTAGAGGCTGGGGAGTAAGGGCATTAACATCTGTCCCGTCAGGAAGTTTTATTTGTGAGTATGCAGGAGAGCTTCTTGAAGACACAGTTGCTGATCAAAGAATTGGCAATGATGAATATCTTTTTGACATTGGTCAGAACTACACCGATTCATCTCTGTATCCCGAAGATGAAGCCCTTTCTATTGAGCTCAAAGAAGGTGGCTACACGATTGATGCCTGCCATTATGGGAATGTGGGCCGATTCATAAATCACAGCTGCTCCCCCAACCTGTACGCGCAAAATGTCATCTTCGATCACGATGACAAGAAGATGCCGCACGTGATGCTGTTTGCCGCGGAAAACATTCCCCCCTTGCAGGAAATGACTTACCATTACAACTACAAGCTGAATGAGGTACTTGACGCTGATGGTAATGTCAAGGTAAAAAAGTGTTCTTGTGGTAGTGCCGAGTGTACGGGCAGGATGTACTGAAATACTAATATTGTCTTTTTTCCCTAAAATCTGTCTGTAGAGTAGAAAGGTATCCTTAGGTTGCGAGTGTGGTTTAGACACGATCTTGAGACTCTGGTTTCGACTTTGTTTCCTTTGAAATATTGGAACCTGCTTGCCCTCTTGTTCATACAGCTTCTACGACTTTGTCCTAGTTTGTTCTTCGTATGGGAGGAAGTTTTTCAAGTGTTTCTAAAATGGCATGTCTATATGACCGGTCCCAGGGTGCCTCCTCTGATTTTTCTTATGTTTGTTTGGATCCTATATATTTAATAGTTTAAACTCGAGTTGGAACAAGACCTTTCGAGCCGAGTTGTAATATTAAAAAAAAACTCAACTTATTATTCATCCATGGCAGGATTTTGAAACATCTAGGAAGAATTTGAGTTAACTTTTTCAATTAAAATTAAATTTTTTTCATAATAACAAACTAGGCATAAACTCTATAATACATACTTCATTCACATTTAATATTAAAAACGAAGATTGAGGTAAAAGTATTTGATGCCATTACATATATTCCTTGGTGTTTATTTTTTTCACGGTATAACAACTGCAATATATATTATGTAATCGAGCAAACTCAAATTCTTAAATCAAAAGTGTGTTTCAAGTCAAGTGTTTATCTTAATCACCTTTTGAAAGAACAATTGGATAGTCGTTTCGTACAAATTACAATATGTTGACCGATTTAAATTATAAGGACTGTCATCATATAATCTTATAACTTAACTAATTCTCATAAATTATTTCACCAACCATATAAATAGATCCCGCAAATGTAAGACATCCCCTAAAATGAAATATAAACATGTTGAAAAACTTGAAATTATTCATACATACTCCCTCTCAATTAAATTGAAAGTTTCATATTCCCGTTGTTCCAAATTCATTATCTCATTTTCCTAATTGATAATTTTTATATTCATAATTCAATATTATAATTTAAATACATTCCGTAGTTACATTTTACAACTTTTATTTTTTCTACTTCAATTTCAATATATATATATATATATATATATATATTATTTAATTATTTACATAAAAATTTGTATCTGTCCGTAATACTCCAATTTGAAACGGAGCCAAGTATTTTTTGGTGGGATTCTTCATTCTTTAACTACATCCCCATGTTTAATGAAGAGAAATCAATCGGCTATCAAATCAATCAACCTCGAGTAAATATCTTTTACCGAGGGCACATGCGTCATGGGATAAAAAGAGCTTCATTTCCCTTTTTGTTAATTTTTCTTCTTCTTCATCATCTCCTATTTCTCAGCTTAATTTCCTCTCCTTTGTCACATTCACTCACTCTCCATTACACACGCAAATACGCAATTCAATCCAGTTTCTCAACGTTGCTTCTATGGACAAAAATCTCGGTGAATCATCTTCACCTTGCTTGATTTTCCGTCATTTCTGTTTTTTTTTAACTGATTTCAATTTTTGTGTTGTTTTGTTAACAAAATCGTTTCGTTTTTATGCAGTTTCGCGGTGATCGATGTGAAATAATGTTCTAGGTCTCCGAAATCCTCTTCTCCTGAGGTAAAATGATCTGCATGTTAATTTTCCGTGCCTTTTTGTGATTTCCTGTGCTGGCGATGGTGTTTTTCTTCGTTTCTGAGTGCTAGTTGAATTTGATATTTTCGTTTTTATCTTTGGTGATGTGTGTTTTGTGAAATGCGATTCTACTTAGGGTTGGAAATGGATGATTGTAGTCTGTAGATGATTTGTAGTCGATTAAGTGATTTTGATGCTTCAAAGTGTTTAATAATCTAAGCTCCTTATAAATTCAGGTGTTTAGTGTGAGAAATGATGGTTTCGGTTTCAAATGGAGTCGTAGATAGGGATGATTCGAGCAATCAGCCACTGGTGAGTGGTTATAAGTCGAAATGGAAGTTGAGGAAAGTGTGTGCTGTCCGGGATTTTCCTCCTAGATGTGGTCGAAGTGCAGCTCCTGTTGATTTAAGAACTGAAGACAATGCTGCTTGTGAGAAAGCTGATATCGAGGTTAACGATTCTAAGAGTTCTGATATAGGTGATCCTGTAATGCTTTATGAGGTTCAAGTTTCTGGAACTGCTAATGCGGAGGTTGTGAAAATTGAGGGTTCTGAAACAAACAATGTGGATGGGGTTGTTGAGGATAGAAGCACTGCGAGAGAGAATAACATGGATTATGCTGGTTTAAACAACTCTCACGATGAGATTGGTTTGTGTTCTAATGAAGCTGTTGGTAGTCCTGTGGATGTGGATGTGGATGTGGGTGTATCTCTTGATATGCTTATAGAAAAGGTTGTGACTTCTGTTGATAATGTGATGTTGGAAAATGGACCGTCAGAGATCAATTTGCAGAATGAGGTTGTTGGTCAAACAAATGAAGTGACTAGTGTTCCTATCGGTGTAGAAATTGCCGACTCAATGGATGCGTTGGTGGGAGAAGTGGACATGATGGTAGATGGTTTCTTCAATGATACTGATGAAGTGGCCACGGAAACAAGTAATATGAATAATGATCATTCTGAGCAAGTTTCTGGTGTTCAAGGTCATCCAGTGCCTGGACAGTTGAATGAGGTGGATAATTTGGAATTCGTTCACAACTCAGACATTAAGGAAGCAAAGAAGGTGTCAGATGCTGCTGCTTCAGTTCCAAGTTTCCTCTTGCCAGGGGACTCTAATTCATTATCTTTGACCCATGAAAATATTGGGTCAGAGAGTGCTGGGAGGATGAAGAATAAATACCGCCGTAGAAATGTCTGTGCTGTTCGTGACTTCCCTCCCAACTGTGGGAGGAATGTGTCTGTACCAGCTTCAGGAAATAATTGTTTCAGTAGCTCAGAAAACATCAAGGTTGATTCAGGACCAACAATGACTAACAGTTCAATGGCTGTTATTAAAAGTGACATTGATGATGTTCAAGGTAATGATTTTTCAGAAGAAAATAAGTCAAGTCGAGAGCTGGTACATGGCCTGATGGCTGCCCCTTTCTGCCCATGGAGAAAGGGAAAGGCTTCTTTACATGGTTCAGACAGTGGACCACGTGAAGGGAAATTGAAACAGCAAAAACTGAAAGCTGGACCTGTTACCTCAGGTAATAGTCCTAAAGAACATGGAGGGGGGGTGTCTAACAAGAAGAGACCATTTTCTGATCCCAGTGATGCAGATGGAAGTCATGATTCGTCGACTTTCTTGGATGATGAAGATTGTGGTGCCTATACTGAATCCCCTGTTGAAATTGCTCCGATTTCTATCCAACCTGACATTGATTACAGCAATGAGGATACTGCAGGATCACTTGAAAAGATGTTTACTGATTCACCTGGAAAAAGTGATAATGGGAAGTCTTCATATAGTGCTTTCAGTTCAGCGGAAGATGAGGATGGGGATGCTGGGCTGGGTTCGATGTCTGCTGTGAATCCCAAATTGAAAAAAAAGAAGGTAGGTTCAAGTAACTCGGTTGGGGAAACTGGAAAAGAAGTGTCGGAGATAAATCCTCTATGGCGAAACAAGTCCAAGGCTGTTGCTAGAAAAAGTACCAGTAGAGGAGATATTTCAGGAGGGGCATCTGTGAAGCCCGAGGGAGGCCCTGTTTCAAATTATGGTGGCTTGCCCGCCGATTCTCCTGTCAGCAAAAAGAAAACGGACTTGATTATCAGGCTGCCTGCTTTCAGTAAAAAGAAAAAGGACAGTGATGTTAGGCTACCTCCTGTCAGCAAAAAGAAAAAGGTCTTTGACATCAGGCTGCCTCCGTTTGGTCCTAATCACAAGAACCATGGTGATGCCCGGAATAGAGTGAGAGAGACACTTAGGTTGTTTAATGGTATTTGCCGGAAGCTTTTGCAACAGGAAGAAGGGAACTCAGTTCCCGAGGAGGAATGTGTGTCAAAGCTATCTGGCAAAAAACTGAAGCGAATTGATCTTGCCGCTGCAAAGATTATTAAAGAGCGTGGAAAAGAAGTGAATGCGGAGAAGCTAAATCTGGGAGCTGTACCTGGAGTTGAAGTGGGTGATGAGTTTCAGTACAGAACGGAACTTGCTGTTGTTGGGATTCACCGTCCTTACCAAGCTGGTATAGATTGGATAAGGCTTGATGGAGTGCCAGTTGCATCTAGTATTGTTACTTCTGGGGCTTACAATGATGATACTGATCATGCAGATACCTTGATATACTCAGGTCAGGGTGGTAATATTGTTGGGAAGTGTAAGATCCCTGAAGACCAGAAGCTCGAAAGAGGGAATTTAGCGTTGTATAACAGTGTAGAAAAAGGGAATCCCGTTCGTGTTGTCCGTGGATGGAGGGAGACAATAAAGGGTGCCGACCCTTTAGATTCAAAGGCTAAACTGGTCACTACTTACGTCTATGATGGACTATACACGGTGGCAAGATGGTGGGATGAACTCGGGTCTAATAAAAAGAAGGTTTATAAGTTTGAATTGATAAGAAATGCTGGTCAACCGGAGCTTGCCTGGAAAGAGTTGAAAAGGGCGAGCAAGTCTAAAACCCGGCCAGGTGTGTGCGTTACAGATATTTCTGATGGAAAAGAGCCTCTTGCCATCTGTGCTGTGAATTTATTTGATGATCAGAAACCACCTCAATTTACCTACATTTCGAAGATGATGTATCCTAGTTGGTTTCATCCGAGTCCTCCTGTGGGATGTGACTGCGTAGGCCGATGTGGCAGTTCTAAAAAATGCCGCTGTGCAGCCAGGAATGGAGGGGAAATCCCGTACAATCATAACGGAGCTATTGTTGAGGTAAAGCCCCTTGTATATGAATGTGGTCCACATTGTAAATGTCCTCCGTCGTGCTATAATCGGGTGACTCAGCGTGGAATTAAAGTTAAGCTCGAGATTTTCAAGACACAGTCCAGAGGCTGGGGATTAAGGGCATTGACTTCTGTCCCGTCAGGAAGTTTCATTTGTGAGTATGCAGGAGAGCTTCTTGAAGACACAGATGCTGAACGAAGAATTGGCAACGACGAATATCTGTTTGACATTGGTCAGAATTACACCGATTCATCTCTAAATCCTGAGGATGAAGCCCTTTCTGTTGAGCTCAAAGAAGAAGGTGGCTACACCATTGATGCCTGCCAATATGGTAGTGTAGGCCGATTCATAAATCACAGCTGCTCCCCCAACCTGTACGCTCAAAATGTCATCTTCGATCATGATGACAAGAAGATGCCACACGTGATGCTGTTTGCCATGGAAAACATTCCCCCGTTGCAGGAAATGACCTACCATTACAACTACAAGCTGAATGAGGTACTTGATGCTGATGGTAATGTCAAGGTAAAGAAGTGTTTTTGTGGTAGTGCGGAGTGTACGGGCAGGCTGTACTGAGATACTGATGTTGCATTTCCTAAACTCCGTAGATAAGAGCCGGAAGTCTCTTTAATATTCAGACCATGTTTTGCTTCTTGTGATACATATTACAGCTAAGTTGAGGTATCCTTAGGTTGCACGTGCGGTTAAACATCATCTTTAGATTCTTAGTTTCGACATTTTGTTTCCGTTTGCAACCTCCTTGGCTGTGGTTCATACAGCTTCTGTGATGTTGTCCTTATTTGTTCTTTCCTTGGTAAAACGCTTTTGAAGTGTTTCCAGATGTTTATATGCCATTCCAGGGTGCCTATGCTTTTGGTTATGTTTTTTAGATCTGATAGAGTTTGCAAACTATTTAATTCTTAGTATATGATATTATCCTTGAACTCTGTAAAAGTTTGTAAATACTCTGAAGGGTTATTGGGAGTTTGGGACTTCCAGTATTTGGAACAGGTAAAAGCAGTTTTGCACTGTAAAGTTTGGCCATTTCTCGCAAGTGCCCTACACAAAAGTTTGGTGTGACCGTGTAATCAAAGGTCAACTGGAGAAGGAATTTCTAGCGTGACAGTAGTCGTCACTGTTCCTGGATTCACGTCACCTATGGAGCTGTTACAGGAGCCAAGCCGAGTCGAAAAGTAGACTAGCCCAAGCGGAGCACGATGAATGAGATGGGGATTATCACGACTTTAGAAAAGATACAAAACTAGGACCCTAAAATATTAAGCTGATTGAAATCACATTACAAGATATGACACTGTAAAAAAAATGGAACTTGCCTTCATGAAGCAAACATACTGAATACTTCTGGGAGAAGTTCATATGCGATGAGTGAAATGTTCTCTGCCAATGAATTTTACTCTTGAGTTTTAACGACGGAATGAATAAGAATATCGAATGGAATATTTGCCAGAATCAATTAAAGCTTTGCTCTGAATCATGAACTTACTTTTGTCTTGTAAATTTCTGAAAAGCCTACTTCGTTGTCCTATATATATGGTATTTCGATTGCGAAAACTGTGGAGTTCTTGCAGTAAACGCTTACCGCTATCCAGTCATTGAAGTTGGAACAGGTTAAGTTTCATTCTTTTACATTGTTCTTGTTCCATTAATGGTCGTCTATTGTTGTATTGAATCTTTATCTTCGCCTTCAACCGTGCTTCGTTCGTCCTTGAATAATCGAATTCTGCTGTTATGTGATTTTAGATGCTACTTAAATTGCTCGCAATCCTGCATACAAATCCCCAATGTAGGCCAGAATGCCACACTATATATGGTTGTTCGTGAATGCTTACATACAGTGGTTGCAGAACAACCATGTATGAATATGAATACAGAACACTTTAATCTTCTAAATATACTAACTTTCTCAACTGCTATCTATTCCAGGACAAATTTCTGGGACTATAGTTTGAAACTTAGAAGCGAAATCGAAGCATGAGCTATCATCTAAGCCCTCCCAAGTTGCTTCTCAATGGAACAAATTACACTAACCGGAAAGGGCGGATGAGCTCATTTCTTCTCAATCTTGACTATGCTCTATGGAAAAGTGTCACCCAAAAACGGCCATCCACCAGTCTTCTAAATGACAGCGCAATCGAAGTCCTAATTAGTGCACTTCCGGAGGAAGAGTATTACAAAGTAGGCACCTGTCATTCCGCCAAGGGGATGTGGGATACATTACAAGCCATGTATGGTAATCCGAGAGTCGTGAAAGCAAGGCTAGAAGCTCTCAGATTTGAATACGACAGGTTCACTATGATGCACGAGGAGAGTGTAAGTGACATGTATGCAAGGTTTATGAAGATTATTGCTCCCATGTATGACCTTGGTGGACAAATTAAGGAACATGAACAGGTTCAGAAGATACTAAGTGTGTTACCCCAAAAATTCCAGGCAAATGTAAGAGCAAATATGAAGGCGTTCGAGGCAATGAAAGTGGCAGAATTTATCGGTTTCCTCATTTCTCGTGAGATCAGATTCCAACTTGCTGAAGATGGAATCGGCAGTTCTGTCATGAATGAAGAAGAGACAAGAGAGGGTTGAATCAGCTCCCTGGAAGCTTTGCTTTTAAAAATAAAGAGATTTTAGAACTGGAAATATGAATAAATAAAAAGTTTGGGGTTTGTTTCATGTAATTTGAAACTTCTAGGGCTTTATTGTAATAAAGAATGAAATATAGAAGTGAAAATAAAAAAGGGAAAGTGAGAGGCTACAAATGTAATATCATCAATTTTTCATTATGAATGATGTATTTTTTATTGACCCTATTTACTACTAGTTTTTCAGTCACTCTTTTAGTTATTTTAATAAAAAGATCGTTACATGAATGTATAATTTTTTAAATAAGTTAGTTGATTTTATAAGCTAATCAAATTAATCGGTTAAAAAGGAAAACTATATACAGTACTTCTTGTGCTAACAGATTCATTGTGTAATTATGTATCTACTTCTTACTTCTTAGTCCAATCTTTTGTCCTTCCACCTAATTTTTTAAATGTTAGGGACTTAAAATACTAATATTAAAGAGGGTGTTTAATGAGAAGTTTCCAGTTTTGTATTTCAAAATTTACATAAAGCCCTGAAAAGTATAAGGGGCTGATCGGCATGTCATTTGAATGGACATTTTTGTGAAATTGTGTTTGAAATGAAGTTGGAATGAAGTATTTTAAGTGTATTTTAGGCCAAATCATTATTCATCGAGCCAAATGGGAGCATTTAAATGGTATCCCAATCAGCCCCTAATAGTTTCACAACTAAGTGTCTAGTACAATGGAATCCCTATTGGCAACTGATTTTGAGAGTGTTAAAATTTCAATTTAGATAACTCAACATGAATTCCAAGCCAAACAGTCCATGAAATACATAGAAGAATATTGTTCTAACTTGTGAAAGAATCAAAGAAGACTACTTGTTCCATGATAATTACCTACTTCGGAAGTCAATTAAGGTATCACATTCTGTAAATAGCAAACCCCAAAAAGAGACAATTAAAGTGTCCTGTGTTTAGCTTCACATTCAAGATTGTAGAAAATTATGCAAATGATATGAACTAGCCCAGAGGTAAACATAACATAAGCCAGTCTAATTCCATCCAGCTGTGACCTAAGAAAGGCACCGTTGGTTATACTTCGTTAACTGCAGTTCATGTCAAAACACCGCAAGCATCTGGTCGCGCAATATTCACAGAAAGAGTAAGCTAAGACTCTCCGCTGTGGCGGTTCCAATTATCGGTCATGGCGTGCGGTTGCTCCGCAGCAACCGCAGGTGCCACGACCGATAATTACACTTTGGCGACCGCAGTTTTTCTTTTCTTTTTAATTATTTATTTTGAAAATCGAATAACGGCGATATTTCAACATATAAATTGAGCATCTATAAAAAGATATCCTTATGTACTATTTCACAGAAATAGTAAGCTAAGACTGCCCGCTGTGGCGGCTCCAATTATCGGGCGTGGCGCGCGGTTGCTCCGCAGCAACTGTAGGTGCCAAGACCGATAATTGCACTTTGGAGACCGCAATTTTCCTTTTCTTTTTAATTTTTTATTTCGAAAATCGAATAACGGCTATATTTCAGCAGATAAATTGAGCATCTATAAAAAGATACCATTATCTACTATTTCACAAAAATAGCAAGCTAAGACTACTCGTTGTGGCGGCTCCAATTATCGGTCGTGGCGTGCGGTTGCTCCGCAGCAACTGCAGGTGCCAAGACCGATAATTGCACTGTGGCGACCGCAGTGTTCCTTTTCTTTTTAATGTTTCTTTTATTTCGAAAATCGAATAACGACTATATTTTAACAGATAAATTGAGCATCTATAAAAGGATACCCTTATCTACTATTTCCACCAACTTCTTCCTCTTGAAACACACCTTCATCCTCTCAATGACATCCTCTCAACCAATCATCCTCTCATCCTCGTCAGATAAAGATGATAACCGACAGAATTGCTTTGGAGTGTATTCGGAATTGTCGGCGAAGTAATCTTCCATAATTTGAGCATGATGTTTCTCGCGTCTTCGATGTACATGCGAGTGTGTTTCTCCTTCGGTTGTGATGAAGAAGACCCGATAATGTACTTCGGCAACATCAACTCGAAGAATCTATTTGCCATCACTAGACTATAGGATACGGGTTCGAAAGCTGACCTTTCAGATTCGGACTCCGCATCGAACATGAACACCTCTTCCTCGGAGTGATGTGATGAAGAATACATTTTAGCAAAGTGATATATGGTAGGTTGTATTTTGAGTTTAAAAAAAAGAAAGAAGTGTGAAATTTAAAATGTGGAGGAATATATAAAGTTTGGTCTCTATTTATAGATCTTGAAAAAATTATAACCGTTGGTATTTCTTTTTTATTAAACGAATTTTTTTTAATTAAAAAATAAAATAAAAACGTGGCCGGTTCAATTAGGACCGGCCGCGTGTACCAGCTGTTGGGGCTGGCCCCAATTCCATAACTCCATCCGTTGCTCAACCGATGGAGTTGCTCAGCAGTGGTTCACAGTGGGGCCTTACAGTGGACGGTTTAACAGTCTAACATGATACAGAACGCATAATACAAGACATGGTGCACAAATGTACATATCTAAGTAGAGAGGTATCTCAGTAACATTATATGTATATATATGAAACAGGCATTTTATGTTAATTCCAAAATTTGATACATGGTCTAAGACAACAACATATTAGTGAAGGCACATTTAGGTGATACAACCGGGGGAGCCACATAAACGGGCTACTACCCATCTGATGATCATTAAAGCAGTAAGCTCCTCTTTCCTATCTAAGAACCGAAAGTTTTATGTAAAATTAAAACCAGCTGTTCCCAACAAGCATTACCTACTATGACCGGGAGAGACAAAACACGATTGGCACAGGGTACTTGTCCACACGACAATCATCCAAGGCTGCAAACAGATACAGACAGCTCTTATTAGTAGAGGATCACATGCGTTGGTTTTGTCAATCACGATCACAGTGTGCTGGAGGTAATGCTATAATTCAGGCATGCCGATGAAGAGGATGCTCTTAGAGATGTCTTGGCTGTTGCTTGACTTGACAGAGAATTTCGGGGAACTTTTATTTGTATTCTCCATCTCTTCATCAATGTCAATCTCCCCTGAGCGGCAAACATGACTGCAAAATGCTTTTTCACTGTCAAAGACAAACTGTTAGCGTACTCAACTTAATGCAACATGCATTTTTTGACATAAAACACATGCATTACATTCCATGCTTGAACTCATCAACATCATGAACAGAAAACAATGCATACATTTGAATGAATGTTGATGAATTTCAGGCAAGGAACGATTTTTCAGCTCCAGATAACATCTAAGCTATTAACCGTCAAGATAAAGAAACGGAGGAATGACGAGGCTGACCTATACATGTATATATCTTCACCATCCAGGTTCTTCTTGCAAGAGTAACAAAATTTCAAGAAGTCACTGGCGAGAAAACTGTCAACAACTTCAGAAGCGCTAGATCCCAAGGGGATTGCAGTTTCATATATGTTGTCGTTGGGTAAACAAGTTGCTTCATCTTTGTGACCTTCCAAAATGCGGTCACCAAAGATATGAGTAACTTTTGGATTGGGACCATGAGTTGTAACACAAGTATAATACTCAGATAGGTCAGTTTCACTTTCCGTAGCAGCATCAATAAAACCAGATGCAGACGGAGGAACTAAACAAAAATTTTCCTCAAACAAGTTTCCAAGCTTAAGGCTTCCTCCAATAAACTTAGGCTCCAACGGTTTGGTGGAATTATGAGGGACCAAATTACCCGACCCAAGTCTAGACTTGCGGCTACCAAAATCGGTCGGACGCCCTCTACACCCGATGGAATCCAGAGAACAGGCACGAAAATTCTCACCCAACGCTGGACCAAATGGATCTTCTCCGTTTCCAGACAAAACTTTAGCTGCTCTAGTTCCGGAATTCGAGAAAACAGCAACTTCCTTAGGCTGTGACTTAGGTGCTTGTTCGAGCAGAATAGTTTTACAATCACATGAACGGATGACATTCCCGGACTGTTCCGTTTCAACTTCAAGAGAATCTATAATCCCCAGTCCTACTTTTCCACAATCCCAGCTCTTCTGGCACCCCAACTTCAGGCACCTCAAGGGATTGGCGAAACTCGAAAATATCCTAAAGTCTAACGGGGAGGTGGGGCTTCTAACCGAATCTGATTCAGCATTCCTAGGATTGAACCCAACAAACAAACCAGGCACAGTAAAAAAGGAGTTACTTTTATGCTTCTGACTCAAACTATCAGAGTGAATATTGGATTCAGAAGCTAAAATACAATCAGGCATCATCAAGTGATCCATTTGCTGAACCTTCTGCTGTGATCTGGTTCTTTTCCTCAGCATTGTTTCAAAGCCTTCACTTAAAAAGATAGATATCTATCAGTAATTGCTGGAGTTTCAACTCAAACGAAGCAGCATCAAATTAAGCCAGGATAAATTAGTAGGATACACAAAAACAATTAGCTAAAAATTAACCAAACACATAGTCTGGACAAATCCAAGCCAAGATAACAATCTGTCACCTCACAATACAACAATGCTGTTAAATAAACTCCATCAAAAGTATAAAGAGTCAACTTTTACTCAAAAACTGAGCTGATTAGGCAAGAAAGGAAAGGATTGAACTCAAATTACTGCATAATCAGACACAAAAATGTCAAAATCACATCCAAACACACATAGCTAATAAAAATCCCAACATCTAATAAAACCTACTGATCAAGAGAAACAAACAAGAAAACCCCTCTACAGTTCTTGCCCAATCCCATTACCAATCTCTTCAATTAGTTCATTAACACACAATCCACACACAAAGATTCTTCCAATCTGTGTACTAACCATCCAAGAAACCGATTAGCCATTTGATAAGAAAGCTAAACAAGAGAATGCAAATCAAGAAAAAAGCAGATAGAGAACAAGAAAATGAAGTAGCAGTAGTAGTAGTAGTAGTACTAGTTATTAGGTGAGGTTTGAAGCAAAATGAGAATCCCACCCACCTTGTTCTCTCCGGAAGAAATGAAATGGGGTTGTTTGTTTGAGTATAAATCAAGAAGAAGAAGAAGAAACCACAAATGCTATGTGAGGAAAAGAGGTAAAAGAGACCCCTCTTGTGTTGTGTGTGCAGTACAGTACTGCTCTCTTTTCTCTCTCTTTCTCTTTCAATACCATCAAAATCAGAGAAGCAATGAGCTTCTCAAATACTCTTGTTATTGCTGTGTATTTTGATTTTAGCCCATCTACTATTTACACATGGCAATGTGTATTTCTGGGACTACTTTCGTACTCTACTAGATACTCACTCCACCTGGAAATACAACACGCACGTATATTATCCTATACAATTAAATCAATGTAAACACCTCTATTTCACCATCATCTTCAAAATCAAAACTATTTTAGTTCATCACACTTATTTTCTCAGAATCATCTTCAAAATCAAAACTATTTTAGTTCATAGCACTTATCTTCTTTTACTTTCACTTCAAGGAAAAGGTCCGTTGTAATTTGTAAAAGCATCAACTGTTGTATTTTAACTCGTATATCTTTTTGATTAATTATATTTGATAAGTAATTATTTACATTTTATATTTCATTTAAGTTGAGATTGGTCGTAACTCCTTAGTCCTGATGTATTATTAAAAAAGTTCAAACATATACTCCATTTCCACATTACTCCCTCGAGCTTTTATTGTGAAAAATAATAATTAATCATCTACACGATTATGTAAAATTATAGTTTTAAAAGTGTGAAACCATGGATGCATGATTAAAGAATAATCCTCCATATACCCACTCTATCCGCTAAAATGTGATGGTTATAAAAATTCATATCACACAGCATATCAAATGGGGTAAATTAATTCTAATTATTTTTTAAACTAACTTTTATGATATGTTGTGACATTTATTGAAAATATAACTATTCATAGTCAATTTCAACCATTTCTATAACCATTTCTATATGATATAACTTACATGAGAAATAAAGTAAGAAAATGCTGTAGGCAATCGTGAATTGTAGAGGGCATGCCATATTGATGTATTATGAGCATGTATTATTATATATGTGTGCTCCATCCTTTTGAAATAAAATAAATAGCTAATTTTTAACGTTGTTGTACAATGATCATGAAGACACATATATAGTCGGTTGACGAAAAATAAAAAGTTTTGAAGTGAGAATGAAAAATGTAATAAAATAGTATACTTTTTTTTATTAAGAATTGATTAGAAAGGAAAATCATTAGAAGTAGTTTTATTATTCTGTTTCACTTTTGGGGAGTAATGATTCATCACAAAACGACAAACCAAATAGCCCATTGGTGGGTCCCAGTTTCAGTACTTGTTGTCTACTCTTTCAAATGCAACAATACCAATCGATCGATTTCTCACCCTTTTCCTTTTCTTTACTTCTCTTTTCTTAAAGCTTTAAAATCATTATTCCACTCCAACCAATTATAATTCTTTCGCTTCAATTTTTACGAACGGTTAAATGATGATTCAAACTCTTAATTTATTAATAGAAGTTGAATTTCTTCACTTTCATACTATAAAATCAATTAGTAACGATTAATTATACTGATAATTATTTTTCTCATCCCGTATAATAATGCACGTATTTCTTTTATAAACATCATATGAAACTAGACACATTCCAAAAATAGTAAAAAAGTACATAAACTAACTAATTTAATATTTATATTTACTCAAAAAAAAGTACCTTCATTAACTAATTTAATATTTATGTTATAATAATATATTAAAAATAATGTCGAAATTTTTTGTGTTTTATTGCATGGGACGGAGAGTATATTGTATCAGTTGTACGAATCGTAAGGGGATTACATGTTCAAAAGATACGTTTATAAGTAAGCAAGTAGATACAAATGAACGGTCTCGATCGATAGAGGACAAAATTAAGAAAAGGAAATTTGGAAGGTGTGGAGACCAAATTATGAATGTACAGGCACAGGTGAGCAGAGAGTAGTGGAAGAAGAAAATCTAGTGCTTTTGGCATTTAGCTTATACAAATATTCAAAAATTGAAATTGTTCTCTCTCTCTCTCACCCAAACGTTGTAGTTGCAAAACAATTGGCCGTGTGGCATGAATAGAATAAAACTACTAGTAGTAATATGACCAATATTTAATGTCACAAGTAACGAAAAATTCCTTCATTTTGTACTACCAAGATTAACAAAATATTCCTCATCATTATCATTTTTAAATATTCCTAATACTTGTAGTAAGTGCGTCAGCATTTGATTAAGAGCTCCTTTTGCTACTTTTTGAAAAGTAGACATCAACATTTCCGTCCGAGATGATCATGGGTCTGCGAGGCAAAATTTGCTTCCACTGCAAGTACTCTAAATTTAATTTGTTCTTCTAAATTATATTTCATAATATCAATGAGATATATAGAGTTGATAAAAAAGAGTAATGGTATAAAGTGTATATAGCAGATGGTTCACCTATGCAAATACAGATTATTCGGATACGAGTAGTAATTGAGTGGAAAATTTTAGTTATATTGATAAATAAGTTATGTTGTTATAATAACAGTTCGTTTTGTTAGTGAATATATACATCAAGATTATAGGAGTACGTACCAATATTTTAAATTTTACTAATACAATGTGGAAAGGATTCAAACTTAAAAATCTAGCCAAAAGCCTTTAAAACCCAAAGATAAATCGTTAAAATATTTTTGACATTGAAAGAGGTAAAACTGCAGTTTATAATTCTATTAGACAAAACTAATTAAAAGCTAGTAGGTAGCTGATTAATCTTTTAGTAACTGGTTATATAATTTTTTTCCAACAATTTAACTTGATAAGCTTCTTCAATCGGTTAACTTTTTGACTTGTTTATTTAAAAAATTTTATATTTACGTAACATATTTTTTATTAAAACTCATGAAATTGAAAATTTATTTGTAAATATAGTCTATGTGAATTTACATATTAGGGGCAATTAATGTGCAAAACTTAGAACTCTGGTGGGTTTCAGGCAATCAGGCAAATTGTTTATGATTTAGGGGCAATTAATGTGCAAAACTTAAAACTCTGGTGGGTTTCAGGCAAATTGTTTATGATCTTGGGACGTGTAAAATGTGATGCGTGCGTGTAGACCAAATGCTCGAATATTTTTTATTGTATGAATTGATGTCAGTTTAACATGGGGGAAACACACAAACACCTTGTGAATTTACGTATTCACATTTGCTTTATTTAAGTTGGTCAAGGAAAACTAAATAAACTAAGCTTCTTACTTTAAGCCAACCGACCAAGCCAAGCAAGATCGCGAGGATTTCGTAAGCGTAAAAGTTTAAGGAAAAGTGATTGCAAGTTCCATCGCATCAATGTGTTTTTATAAAAAGACTAAAGACCAAAGTTATGGGTAGGTTATTTCGTGTAACATAAATTGATATTTATTTAGTGAGTTTTATTATAAATATGTGACATGAGTTATGATTATTGTATTGTTCAATTTTAAAAATCATTTATTTTTATGTTCAAGAACTAACAAGAGTGTGTCGATGTAATTGAATGAATGGTTTAAACACTATCTTGTTAGAGAACAAATTCAGTATCATCACATTGAAAAAAGTTGTAAACATATTCATAGTGTTGTGTATGTTCTTTGTAATTCTAATTGCTATCAATAAAATCTTGAGTGGACGATGTACTTGTACTAATTCAAAATGACTATTGTTATAAACAATAAATATTCACTATGATATAGAATCATCAGACCGACGTCATCAATTATCAATTGCATTACCGAAGCGTGGTTACAACATATACTCCATCTTGTAATCTTTTAAGTCGAATATATATATCTTCTGTTATATACTATCTATCATACTTTATTTTATTTTACCCACCATATTATCTAATTTATTCATTCATTTTTCTACTTTAACACATTTTCTCAACCACCAAACCGCCACCCCCCGCTTAATGACGGGTTACAAATTTATAATTTGTGGGTGATTTTTAATAAAATTCTAACCGTCTATAACGAATAGTTGGTGGACGGTTTAACGGAGAGAGCTAAAGATTTTTTTTTTTTTTTTGTACACCCTAGTTTTACTCATGGCCACACCAAGTTAAATTGTCTTCACGTAACTGGCAGTTTGAAAAAAAATGCCCTCAGCCAATGAAATCAAGCATAGTAAGTCCCTGGCAGTGACACACCGTTAAGTACATCAATTACTAACCCCTGAATTTTAATTAGACCAATATACTTTTAGTGGCCGTTTGAATGGACATTTAAGTGGGTATTTGGATGGATTTTGATGAAAATTATATTTGAATGAACATTTGAGTGGGGTATTTTAAGTGTATTTTAGGCTAAATCACTGTTCATCGAGCCAAATGGAAATATTTAAATCCCCATCCAAACACCCCCTTAATAATTACTTTATTCACGAATTAAATCATTTTATTTATAATATAAATCTTCCGTAAAATTATAGAAAGTATCAAAAACATATTCAGCTGTACAAACAAATCTAACTATAAATACAAGAATTTCATCAAAAGATTTGAAGAATTTAATAGCAAAATATACTCAAAACTAGAAGGATGTGCTGATATTGAATTAATTAAATGAATAAATAAATAATTTACTTAATTGATAGTATATTTTATTTTTTATATATATGATTGTATATCGTGGTCGTTATATATCTTAAAGTTACTATAAATTAGTAATGTAAAGTATTTTATGTGTTGAAAATTACAAAGAACATAGTTCGAACACAAGAATGTAAAACACCTAAGATCATTGTATTTAATATAAATCTAATAGTTCATGACTTATTAGTTTTTGTTATGTTTAATGATCGCTATTTCTGACTATTTATTATACGTCCGTCCCTGATCAGTTCACCGAAATTTCAAAAATTTAATCTGAAAATGGATCATAAAACTTCATTTTCGAACATTATGTCTATCTCCACCTGTATACAATAAATTTTGGTGATGACTTTTTAAAGACCAATAGTCTTTGGGTGTGCAATGTACTACGTACTTTATTAAACAATTCATGTTAAACTCTGCGAACAATTCATCTAACAAACTCGTTTTTGTTTGACATATTACGGAGAGTAAGGGGCTGATTGGAATATCATTCAAATGCCCGTTTAAATATTACTAGGAGATTTTGTATTTGTTATGATATTTAAATGTCGAAGATTGAAATGCTTCTACAGTAGCAATATATTTCTATACCTATATAACAAACATATAATACCCTATTCAATTACAATTCTATATCAAACGCAATTTTAACAATACCACTACAATTCCGATTACTATTCAGACATTTAAATCAGGGCATTTAAGTCGCATGACAATCAACCTCTTAAATTAAATACTTCATCGATGTAGTAGGATTTTCGAATTTGTTGTTAAGGACCTATCTTTCCCAATTGAGTTTTTTTAAAATGTTTATTTAAAAGTTTAATTAAAAAATTTAATTCTTTAATTAAAATTAAAGTGTATAAAATTAGAAACTAAACTATAAAATATCAAATTATAGCGGATTCAAATTGAAACCAATATATAAAATATAAATTGAATTAATACAAAAAAGTCGGATTAGTCCGGATAAATCCGATTCCAACCGTACTATGCAGTACTACAGTATATATAATGCCCGCCTAAATCCCAATTCCCAATATTCATTTCGCTACTTTTCATTTCTCCCTCTTTTTTCCCTCTTCCTGTACACACTTGATCAATTAAACAGCATCTCAGTCTTACTGGTCATGTCGTCTTCATCACCTCAATCTGGCGGAGAACTCACTCTTATCCCTGAATTGGAAGCCAATTCTCAGCTCTCTTCTCTCATCATCGGTAATATTACTTGCATTTTACACGCATTGTTGTTTTTTTCGGGATCGATTACTGTTTCCATCTTCGAGTTGTGATTTTACTTCGTTTCAGCTTCTCATCGATTAGTTTTTGCTTTTCCACTATGATACTAGGTTATTCTCGAAAAATTTCTGAGTATTTTCGGATGATTGCTTTTGTAGGTATTTTAGTTGTTCGTCGTGGTCAGAATCAGATCAACCTATGCCTGACATAATTACTGAATATTCACGGTGTTTATGCCCTTGACTGTCGATATTAGCTGATTTCTGGACTAGTTACGATCAGTTTTGGTTCCTGATGGATTTGGAATATCTAGTGGTTTTTATGTGATGTTTGAAGTTGCTTGCATTGATTAGTACTTAAGAATTACATTAGGTCTGGAGGATAGATTGTAGAGACTGTTGTTACTTAGAACAGTTATTTTCTGGAGGAATACTGCAATGTATTGTTTATGAAATATGATGGCAGTATGGCGGTATGCGGTAGATCACGCAACACACATTAAGTTATTATAGAGATCCTTGTAAACAGCTTATTTTAGCCTTAACTATAGATTATTGATTTTCTGTACTCACTACTCACTAGCTATAGGTTTATACCATGTGCACTGCAGCATGAGGACTGTAGTTTTAACTTTGAAGTGAATGGACACAGCATGAGATCAGGATTAACGTAATTTGTACTCTTTCAAAGACATCGATTTGCAATGTAGATACTCTGCAATTAATAACTTGAAAACTCAGATTCTTTCCCAGTCTGAGTCTCTGATATATAACTTCCCCATAGTTTTTTTTGTATATAACATGCTTGATACTGCTAACCGAGTTAAGTTTATAATGTGCTCAACAATGTTTTATAATTGTTATTGATGATAAAAAGCTGCATATGATATGAACAGATCTTTCTCAGAGCATACAGGTGGGGATGGATAACATGCTTAAGATGATAGAGTAAGTTGAATGCATATATTTACGCTTTTGGTGTTGCATAGTGCATTATCTGATTTTCAGGGACTACTAGTTTTATTAATATGTTTCATAAAGAGTAGTTGATTCTTCTGTTCTAGCGAACTCTTTTAACTTCCTTTTTCCTCCCAATCTATTTCTTGCTTTACACTTACATAGAATTTTTTTCCTATATGTTTCGACGCAACAATGCATTGTTCAAAGCAAGTTTGTAACTATTTTGTGATTGATTCTAACATTATACCTTCTGTAATCATCTTAGTGACATTGACCAGAACTCTGCTGGCATTATGGAGGAGATAGAGAAGTCCAAAGAATCTGTGTTCCACAAAAAGAAATTATTAGAGGAAGAGAGGGATCATTTCCAGAAAGCTGCATATACAGTTCTCAACATGCTTAATACCCGTGATTCAAATGAATAGCTGAGGTTTGTCATTCAAACTCTTGATCAAAAGCAAAGTAACCATAGTAGCTTTCTGCATATCATTGGTTGTATTGCATGACACTCAGAATATTTACTCTATTAAAGTACATCATTACATTGTTCGCAATTGATTTCTTGTCAAAATATGTACAAGTGATCATTGTCTCTTAGAGCACCAATATCTTCCACTTGAGAGCCATCAGCCATGAGAACTTTTTTCCCTCTTTTCCCGAGCTTTTTCCCTGTGTTAATAAATTCATGGTTGTAAACTCAAAACTCAAACAGTTTCATCGTATTTGTAATTAATGTTGTTAAAAAAGAGAGATCTATAATAAATCCAAAACAAAGAAAATGCGATGTCCACGAATAAAGTTGAAGGTTAGTTGACTTTTAGCTTCGGGATATCATAATTCTGGCATGCTGAGATGTTTTGCTATAATCACATAAAATATTAACCTGCTAATGACAGTAGATCTTCAATTGAATCTGGAAGATGTGCAAGCCTCCCTCCATCTTCTTCCTTTGGTTTGAGATCTGGATGGTGCCCATGGATTACCACCCGTATTGGAAGAGTCTCTGGCGTGTAAGACAAGGGGCTTCCTGAATATTTTTGCAGTCTTGTAAGCGTGATAAATATAATTAGTGTACTGGGAGAAACTTTAGTTTAGGTGCTAATTGTGGTACTTTAGAAACTCATTTGATGGAATTTAGCAGTGCTCTAAGCTATGTTGGATGCCTGTACTTTATTCGGACTTCAGAACCAAAAGGCACTTTGATATGCCACCCGCAAGATCACTATCAGCATCAGGTGTTTATATAATAGGAGTACATTCTAGTTGTGTATACCAGGTAAACGTAGTTACAACTTATAAGTCAAATAGAGGCTTACTGTTTGTTTCCTGGCTTTGTCGTTCTTGATCTTGAGATTCCTCAGTTGGTGTCATGGCCTGAAGAAGGTTTAATAACCATCTTAGATATAATTGGTAACTGACATTGACTGCTGAACCAGTGTCTAGTTTATTAAGCCAAGCCAACTACATGTAGTAACCGAACCAACTATATGTAATCATTACACTATGTCAGTTTGAGGCCAGAAGTATGGGAAAAATTGAAAATATATCGCTTTCCTAGTTTTCTTTTGCTGTTTTGTCCATGCAAAACTTAGCATCTCACGCACTCATGATTTAGACCTTTGTGCATAAATCTGAGATTACCTGAGCATTTGTTTCACCGATCAAGTCCGTTACAAATGGTATCTCCGAGAGCTCCTCCTGTTTTAAGCCCTTCAAATGCTGAGGTTCAGATGCATCAGTAGGTTTAACAGTGCAAAATGGTAATTATAACTGCTGCTATTGAGTAAAGGTATATATATACTACACAAGGGTAGTACTTTTGTAGCTCCAGGGAAGGGCTGATTTTGTGCATGTACAAGAACTAAAATAGTTACCTGAACAAAGTTTGAGGCAATAATTTTTCCATCTTCAGTAAATGGCTGCACCAATGGCTTGAAGTGGTTGTGACTAATCCGGATGACCTGAGAAAGCCTCTTTGTTCTCACTGTGAAAGGCTGGGGAATATTGAGGATGACTCCAATTTCGCCGAACATATCTGGAGACCCTAATTTTGATAGAAACTGGAAATTTCTCCCTCAGCTTCTTTTATTTGTCTTTCACATAAAATTAGCTACTTAATAGGGGTAAATCATTATGCTGGGTCAAGGTCAACTACACCATGGTTACAGTTTGGAATAGCTGCATTTTAATTTTTCATATTTGGTAACCAGAGGAATAATGCCATTTCTTTATATGCAGGTTTATTTTTGACATTTGGTCTGAGCTTGACCAAGAGTCTTCTACAGAAACTCCTGTTTGGCCGGACATTCGTCAACAATATCTCACGAATTGGAATTACCAGGCATAAATTTCAAGATTGTATAAGCTCTGTTCTTGATAGATTAATTCACTTGGAGGTTTTAGTGCACTATGTGAATTCCTTTTACTCTATTATGCCTTCTTGAATAATTTTGGATATTCCGTCATCGTTTGAACTTTGAACGTATATCTTCTATCTACTTGAAAAAGGTTGTTATCTTTGAGATCCCAGAAAGTGAATCGCTATTACCAAAGAATGCCATAAATCTCTATCTTTACAATGCCATTGTTTGATCAGTAATTGTCCACAATTCTTTCTAGGTAGAAGGAGATGATCAAATAGCATAATAAAGATCAATAGGGGAAGTAGGGTAGCTAAGAACTCTAACCTTTTCCACCCCGTTGTTGCATGTCATGACGTCCTGCAATTCGAGAAAATTTTAAGATATTTGCATGTATATATGCAAAATAACTACTCATTCAAGTTCTTTTTATACCACTGCTCCGGAGACTACGATGTAGAGATCTGTTGGTATCTCATTTTGTATGATAATATCTACTTTGGGTGGGAAATATTCTGCCCTCATCTCTGGTACCTGCGATGTGAAGAACATGGATACTCTAATTGGACAACTCTGATATGAACATAATGGTTTTATAAACACTTTTCTATGTTCAAAACAACATTACATATCTTAGAACTTAGATTCCCTAGGGGCATTAAGAGCCTTTTAATGTGCTTGATGCATCTTCTTTTGGTCATTTCATAAGACCTGTTAGCTTATGTACATTTCTTGTCATGTTATTTATAGATTGGACCATGCAATGGCAACTAGCAAGTAGACATGCTCATCTTGTTAAGTGCAGAAATTCGACCTTACCAACTGCATAATAAAGTCTCCAGAGACTCCTTTGAAAAGGTAGCTATTCTCAACAGTTTCGCGGAAGAGATGCTGTGCAATACTGGTTCTTATTGCTTTAGGTAGGTCTTCTAGTACCTCTTCTTGCTGAAGTTCTGCTGTCTTGAATTTAAGTGTCACGTGTGCCAGCATTTGCTCCTTTAGTCCCTCTGGAATTCTATTTTTGCTCGTATATCTTAGGACCTCATGGAATGCGTCCCTCTTCAGACATAACATCATATGGTCAGGAAAATCAATACTCTAATGAGCAAAATAGTGTTTGCCAAAATCTTTTAAGGTAGTTTGGGGGTTTCTCTACTTTTGATGGCATCTGTAGTATCTGCCGGTGAGCTTTTGCTTCATCTTTTTTAAAATTTGGGTTTGGTGGGTTGGGGGTGGGGGATAGATGCTAGAAATATGCCCCTCAGTTAGATGCTTAGATAGAAACATGTATGCTTACTGCCTCTAAGATAAGCTTCTGCACATTAATCAGGCCATTGAGATAGATTTGGTAGATTAGATGATCATAAGAGATTCTAGAAATATGTAGTTAGTAAGCTCTACTAGATTGAGATTGTTACCATGGCGAATGTTTTAGCGGAACTATGGACTATGAGATTGGTCATGTTGCCAATCAAGTAGGCGGTTAGACCAATGTTGAAAAGCATATAGAAGATGGAGGCGACCTTCTCTCCTGTATTCTCTGCATGGAGGTCACCATACCCAACTGTTGTGAGAGTGACAATTGACCAATACATGGAATATGTATAACCCAGCCAGACGCTTCTCTCTTTAAACTGTGGAATTATAGCCCCAATCCATGTGTTATCAGCCGTGTGATAATGTGTTGCTAGCCAGAAGTAGAAGCAACCTGCGGTGTGCACCGCAAACAGTGTGACCTGCCATTAAGTTTGCAGAATAATGACGAGTACTGTCAGAATCTGCATGCATGGATCTTTGAAACATTGTATGACCCTGAGTTCAGGTTGAATATACATACGCATATCAACTTGCAGACTCTTGTCCAAAAGTAGCTGAAGCGAGTGTCCTTTTCTAATCTGATACAATTGACTTGGAGTCAGGCAATTGTTTCTAAGGACTTGATATTTTGATCTGTCTGAATAATCACCACACTGAGTTTTGATAAAAGGTCTAGTACCTGGAGAAAAATTCACTGACACGCCTAAGCCGCCAGAGTCTGAGCAAGTTGAGCAAGCCAAAAACTTCACCTCTATTCACTTTCCCTGTTAAAACTCTATATATAGATTGGAAAGGTAATGTGGAGGCTATGTCCATTGGAAACCACAGGTGCTTAATGTACCTGTTGAATGGATTTGTAGGTTAACATTGTTTGAAAATAAAAACCCTTTTCTTCTCTTATTTAGACAGATTACTGTAGATGAATATCTGGGGAGTTATAGTTCGATACCTCATGGCTATTTGCTTGTGATCATCCACGAGCAAGTAAGTGGTTTTGTCCAAGTAAGCGACGAAGAAGGTGAGGATGATGTCTATGGCAAAGAATGCATCAACCACCAAATCGATAGGCATGAGTATGCCAGTTGACATCCTTCGAAATGCTAGCTCAAATGGTGATGACCATGCCGAGTACACCACCATCACCACCAAGAAAGTTTGCCACCACCTGTTCAACGGTACAAAATCTTTTCTTGCTCAAGTTACTTTAAAAGAAACATGCACGTTTTAGATTTTGTATGCCATAATACATTCATTAGATTTAGACTTGTAGATTTTACCTTTTTCACCATAAATTTTGTTTTAAATTTTTAAGTTTAGCTATGACCATAATAAAAACGATGCTCATATACTATATAAATAATTTCAACTAAGTAGAAACTGCAAAATGGAGTTAAGTATATAACTAGTCTATAAGTTCCTGGGAGAAATATAACTCTTCTATAAATTCTTATGCCTGTTCCGTCCATGTGAGGCCTCCGAGCTTTGATGATTAAATATTTCTTAGGCTAACACATGCATCTACAAATATTCCTACTTTCCGTAATTTATGTCATAGGCTGTTAGCCTGTTAAGTGGCTTGCATTTCATCATTCCATTCATCATAGCTATACCTGTAGTTTTAATAGATAGCCTACCAAATGTAATAAGATGACAAAAGATAACATCGGGGGACAAATTAGCATACTGTTCTGTTCTTGAGGAGATAGGGTAAAGGGTTTAAAGTTAAAAAAACTTTTGAAATGGTGATGTTAAATAGAGATCAACATTTGTTGCATAGAGATCAACATGTTTGAATAAAAAATGATTGCTAGACGTGATTGCTCTAGTTGCTCTTATCGGATTATTTAACTCCGCCTATGACTTAGATAATATTTATTTAAAGTTTACTTATGAATATATTATTAAATTGTTCTGGGTATAGTTGATGAAACTATAGTAGCTTTTGTCCAGTACTCCTGGTGAATTGGATTATATCTGTACGTAGCGTTTTTAGTTTTTCCTTATTTCTGTATCACAGTATTAGGATTTAGGAGCAAGAGAAGTTTAGAATAGCGAATCCTGTTGTTTTGTAGGAGGGGACATCACCCCTTATCATTATACAACAAAATCAAAACGTTAACTCAGAAGTAATCAATTATATGGGCATCACTGTCATGACTCATAAGAACAACAAATACAAACATAAAAATCATCTAATACCGACAAAACGTGAAACTGAAACCAATCCCTAATCGAGTTTTAAATTATTAACTTCAACATCCTTTAGTAAAATTAGTCAATAGAATGAGATGATTAATATCAGTGGAGAATAATGCCCGTGACAAAGGACTAGCTCAAGCAAGACAGAGTATATGTGGGTTTTTTCTTAAAACCCTACCCAATTAATTAGCGTGACCAAAAAATAAGGCCCATCCAATAAATTTTCTCATTTCCTAGTGTAAGAAATTCAAAAAATCAGCCTAAAGAAAATAAAAATAAAATAATGTTTATATAGTGGCCTTTCTCTGTTTACTCTTCTAATAAGGTTCTAGCTATTTTCCGTTTAAACCAAATTTCAACCTTGAAGAAACGTGGTGTTCAATGCATATTTTTCCAAGTTACAAGTTTTAGCTATGGAAAATCTGTTTCACATATATATAGACATGGAGACAAGTTGATATGCAAATGGAAAGAAAACTTACCTGTATCTTCTATCATGAGGTGCAATTACAAATCTTCTCAAAGCAATACTTCCTTCACCTACAACTGTCCCAAAAGCAGGCAAAATACTGCTGGAAATCGACGCTAAGTTCCGCATTTGTTCTGACGTCGAATGCCGCCTGTATAGCAGCGGCATTGGCGACCTCATTTCTGATGACAATGGAGATCTTCCATGATCATCTGATGCCATTTTTCTTTTCTTTTTTCTTTTTCCTGGGAGTGAGGTGAAGTGGGAGAGGAAAACTAATACTCTAGGTTCGTTTACTGATTGAGTTATATAATTATTCTTGAGATCTTACAACAGGGGTTGGCTATGTCAAAGATTGGACTTAATGTAGAGCAAGCATTATTGAGATTAGAGATAACTTTATTTTATGCATGCAGTTGTTTGACTTATGGATTGTTTTTAATTTATGATGTGAATAGATTAACTAGTTGTAGCTAGAGTTTGTTTTAATCGAATTTTAAATTTTGCTAGACATGACATGTAGTTGCTTAGCATGATGAACACTAGGCTGGGTTTCAACTCCTCAAAGTCAGAGTGCAATTAATTTTTTAATATAAATTTTACAATTTATTACATATTATATTCAGATACAAATCTAACACCCGAAATAAGTTGGGAATTATGGTATACTTTTCGATTTAGTTAAACTTTATACCATACCCATGTTTTGAGACTTCAAGGTGAAAACAGCTCACTCCATCTTAATAATCATATATGATTAGAGTTTGCATGAGGAACTTTTAACTTATTATTCAACTATATATGTTTAAAGAAGACAGGTTTCAGGTATTTTATAATTTTTGAGCTTGCAGAATTAATCTGTGTATCAATATACTGTACAAAGAACTGCTAAGTGACCCAGAAAGAATTGTTCGTCACGTTATGCAACTTTCCTCCATGTACCCGTAATTAGAAACAGGTCGGTTCATTCATTCATTGTGTACCAGTTTTCTGATCTAAAAGTAGACTATTAATTACTCCGACTCTTAGACTAATCCATAAGATAAGTTGGACAGAAGTTGTTCCATGGACGCCAGATAGTTAGCGTAAAAAAGCTATGTCATTACGTTAATAACTAGTACTACTACTAGTATTAATGTATTCGCTTTCTTTTTTCCTCCTTGAGATATTAAAAAGTACTGTACACGGTTTATATAATTCTCCTATGGTCTCACCAGTATTTCATCACATCCCATGCTTTGCTCTGCTTACCCCCATCTAAATCAGGAACTGTTGACTTTCTCAACTAGCATAGTGACAACTTAGAACAACAGTTTAATGTTATCTGAATTTCATGACATGAAAATAATAAATAGGATTATACATTAAAAGAATTATTAGTCAAATGAATCCTTAAAATAAGTCTGGCAACATCTTCACTTGTTTTTTCACCATTATGATTAAAAGTAAACTTAAATCGTGATAGTAAAATAATTTGTTTAAGATTGTTAAATCACAAAAATATTATAAAATGGACATTTGTTCTTGAAGGTAGTAGTAATTGTTTAAATCCCAGTTTCTAATCATATGGATTTTTTTGGAGCACAACTCAATTCCAGGTTTTAACCAACAATCTAAAAATTTGGTGTGCAGCACAAAAATCACATGTTACAAGTAATGTTCACACACGAATGCAAACATATGACATGACGCCATGTCATACAACGTATTTTACTCGGGGTAAAATTGCATAGCAATCTGGGCTCGCTGCCCAATTTCAGAGGGGCAGCCGACAAAATTACAAACCCCTGTTATTACAGGGGTCTTTCGGCCTCAGGACAGCCGGTATTACATTTTTGTACATTCATTACAAGTCTACAACATACAAGAGAAATCAAGAAAATATATTTGACATCAAACTTTGGACTCTCACTTCACCATACATTCTGTACATCGGATCAACCATTTCTGATCTCCCGAGGCAATTTCAGAGCACTTCTCAAGATAACACTACACGATCTTTCATTCCTACAAATCGACCCCAGCCTTGCAGCTTAGTGAAATCCCTCTTTATGAACCAACTCTGGTAACACCCAGAAAGATTTATATTCCCGGTAACAACAAACTCCTCAAAATTATCAACTCTAGCAACACCAAGGTTATAGTTATACTCCAGCAACAATGCAATCCTTTCTATGCACCATGAAAGCAGTGGTTCATGAGTTCAAATCAAGCCAGGAAAATCTTGCACCATAATATTAGACATGGTCCACGAGGATGCTAACTATTGTGCTTTCCGGAGGAGCACAACATTGTATCTAATATAGCAGTAGACGTGGCCAGCGATCACCTCTCAAGACAAGTGTAACTCCTATAAGAAATAAACTACTACATGTATTGAGCCAACCACTGCTTGCACATGTCAAGAACTGGAAGTGAATTTGCATGTAATGCCTGCAAAAAGAAACAAAATGAGGGAACCGGTGCCACAAACCATAAATGTATATACATAGATAATATATTTCCATGTATGACTTCAGACAGAAATCAGAACAAGTGAAATAATGTGTGTTAACCACCTAACTCTGCAAGTCCATGAAGCTGTGGTTTCAGTCATCTTTCAACTATCACAAAATATTTGGACAGTTTCTTTTTCTATTTTCTGTTTAGTTGTACCTTCCTTGTTCCCCAGTTATTCACCAGCATCTAACAAGATTACGGTAGAATATAAGAAATATAAAGCAGATTCAGTTCAAGGCTTGCTTCTTAAGCTGAACACTTGTCACAAAACCAAAATGGCCTGCTCTCTTCCAGCCATTATTCTGTTATGGCAAGGCCAAGGTTGAAATTTGTGTGTATCTAACAATGGTGGAGTTTCAGTGAGTTTTAATGGTTTCGGGTGGTCCCATTGCAGTCCGGTGTTATGTTTTTTACCCATCCCTGGATGCTCTTGCCCTTTATGGAAAGTTTGGTTGTGTTATGTTTTTTTTTTACTTTTTATCTTTAGTATTCTGGTTCACCAGTGCTACACTGCCATCTTTGTGCTTTATATTGGCTTGGTCAAACAGAGTCAAGAATCCAAGTTCGAGGATCAGTGACCTTTGGAATCTCTAGATCATTTCATGATGTTAGGTAGTTTGGTTGTGGGAGTGGCCAGATTACTTTTATAGAACTGTTGGTAATTGAGCTTCATTTGATGGTATACTCATTTATAACCCTTTCAATGAATGAAATTATTCAAAACAAAGCATCGAGATCCCCCAGCGCTGTCCAGTTAACAAAGAAGAACAATTTCACGCTAGAAGAAATATTGAATTAAAACAATATAATATGATCCAGTGGGACATGAAAAGTGACCTGGTGTGCAACATACTGAACATCAGCTACACTTCCACTTCGAGATGCAATCTGGAAAGCACTTTTCAGACGACCACAGACAACACATGCCAGTACTTTCCTGCAAACCAAAGTTGGATATAAGAATTCCTAATTCAAATCTATGACAGCAGAATAACCATATACATGAAACATAGCATCTTTCCAACATATCGCAATTATAAGGATTTGTGACTAAGCCCCAGGTTAAAGTGAAGTTTCACCTGTGGCTACTGGTTAACATGTCAATGAGGCGATCCGGACGCTCCTTATGCTTGTTGGCATATACATTGATTGCTGCCCCCAGAACCTGCAGAACATATTAAATTTCTTTATATGTTGAAATATGCGCCTATAGCAAAGACATTCATATTCCAGAAAAAAAGGAATACATAAATCATGACACGAGAAAAGTGGATCTCCATGAAGCATCAAGGTTTCATGGATTTATCTACCAATCTCAAAAGGACTGGAGAAAAACTTTGCTGACAGAGGATCATTATAGTACCTGATCCCAATCTTCATCATCTATGGTACCCTTTATGTTTCTGAAAAATTCGGTTAATTGACCTCCCTTTTTTCTGTCAGCTAGTGATGCAGCAACTCCAGCATATATGTCAACAGCTGGAATTATATCCACCAGATAAAATACAAAAAATTGTTATGATAAAGAAAAGGTCTGAAGAAATGCAAGTTAGAATGACAATATACAAAATTTACCTGGAAGAGTGAATTCATAGATTATTTGGAAAGCCAAGTCAAAGTTCTTCTCAACAAGAGTCTCTGCAATTTCACATCTCCTCCTAAAGTCACAGTCATTACCCGATTAGATCTTGTGAACGACTCTTCTGAATGCAAAAACCCCAGACAGGTTTCTTGGATCACACTACATTATGTTATGCTAAAAAAAGAGCTAGTGATTTATAGACACCAAATAATTGGAAATTGGAAAAGAAACAGGCAAATGGACCCCGTAAGGTTTGAATACCAAATCGTATAATATAGACTCAAAATTATCCAAAAATGGAAAATAAGCAGGCAGAGGTCCATAAGGCTTAATACCACATCGTAACCTTCCATAAAATTTAAAGTAGATTAAGTTACAAAGACCAGAGAGCCAGGACAATGGACTGAGACTGAGACTGACTAACAGCACAAATACTATCACGAGTGATCAATTTCTTAAATTCCCATGATGATTATCGCAAGCAAATCGGGCAAATTGATATCTTGTTATTTTTCACTGCATGGCATAATATATGATAACTTTAGTCCTGCAGTAAAACCTGAATGTCTCAGGGTCATTTGGATTTCCGAAAAGAGAGTGTTTCCATTGGGGTCCCTCTGCATCAGTGAAGCATCTCACCACATCCATCTGTAAACAGATGAATTTTAAATAAGTAAATACTTTGATGTATACAAATGCAGCTAACTTTCAATGCTAACCAAACAAACATGAAGAATATCTATATTTCTAAAATTATTTTCTAGCCTATCAAAGTAATCATACGTGCCCTGTTACAAATTACAAGATGTCATTAAAAATTTGAAAGGGGTCTATAATTCATAGCCAGTGATGGGCATCTAGTAGGTAGCTATAAATTGTTCTGTAGCCTATCAAAATAAAATTGACAGATTGATAATAAAACTACAAGTAAAATCTTGCATACTACACAGATGCACAAAATGTTCAGATACTGCATGAATCGACTATTGGGACTTAATTCTGAGGAAGCCAGTTAAAACCTCCCACAGTACTCAAAGACTGCCCCCAAGTAGTAAATTATTTTGGTGGAGTTTGGGATTCATAAAATGCAATCCAGAGAGTGCACTGCACAGCACACGTAATGGAATGGGTGATTGCGCCAGCTCATGTTTGGGAAAGAGTCCCAAGGCTTGCCCCGGTTGTGCCTTTATGACACAGTAATTTCCATGACAGCAGATCTTTAGCTACCTACTGTATGTAGAATACATGGGATCAAAAAGTTGTGAACCTTCAGTTAAAATATGAGAAATCTCAATGGAAAAATTAGTCAAGGGGATCAGATGGTACTGAAAATCTGTCACAAATTCTGAGAGATTAAACATTTGTCTCACAGAATTAGAACCAAGCCGAACAACAATTTAGCTGAATTATATCTGGCATTATCACTGTTAAAGGTACAAAAAACAAATTGACATGTGGAAATTCAGAAACTGTGACCAAGTCAAACAATAATTTAGCTGAACTCTGTTAGGAAATTAATGTGTAATGTAAAAGGTATAAACTATTATGACACACATGCTTGATTATTATCCTTCTTGCCATAATGGACACACCATCATCATCGCACATTTCATGAGCAGTGATATACATCATAGCCTATGATTTCTATGACCTTGCATGTCTATACCTGAATAGCAACACGGGCAGAAAACTTGACCAATCCTTCCTCGGTGAGCTTCTCTGAAGCAGATTTCCCCCGATTACCTTTAGAGAGAAGTTTCGTAGAATCTCCCACTTTATATCGAGCAGATAACCCTTCATCAAAATGCATCTGCACCCCGGAAAGATTAAGACATATAGAAGAGCAAAGATCAGAACATAAAGACCATTGAATTGCAAAAGTTGCACTCGATGCATATAAATTACTGATTTACAGTTAAAACACCCTGAGCTATGGCAAAGGGCCACAAGCGAACGGCTATTTACATGGGAATGATATAATGATAATTGGATTTAACCATTCATGAAAAAGGCCCAAATCTCCATGTTTGTCTGTTCTTATCGGATCTTGGCCCAATTGAAAGTGAACAGCTTTTGTGAGAGACCATATGTCCGAGAGATGGGATTAACATTACATGTTTAACTACAAACATCAAAGTTTCATCTACAAACATTACATGTTTGGTAATGTAGGTGATAATGCATGTATATAAACACATTGTTTAAGGATGTGATTTTTATTGCTAAATATGTGATGCTGATCCCATTTCTTGAAGAGACTCGCAAAAGTTCATTATAAAAAATATAGGTATTTTTCCGAAATCAACTGCTCTTAACAAATTTTGATGGACCATGGAGAAGTCTTTGCTCAATTAGAAGTTAACAACTAAAAAATCAGCTGCAGGATATCACAGACTTTATTTTCAATCTTCAAACTTCTTTGTGAAAAAAAATATATGCACAGACTAGAACATAACAGAGGACAAATAAATGCCGCACAACTGACCTTAGCATGTTCCAAGTGCTTTATGGCTTCCTCCTGAGAAGCAGAGTTCATGAACAACTGAATACAGCAGAGGCCCGCAGCCACGTGGTCCTTTTTTATCACCTAAATCATCAATTCACATTTAGAGGGGAGGTAACTTGGATTAAGACATTGACATTCAAAACTATATATATTACGCATAATCAATGGAAAACATACATCAGTAACGTGCCATAACTTACAGAAGTTTGGGAAAATGGGAAAATAGATGTATATAAGCCGAAAACATCTAAATTTGCAGGTTACAAAAAATAATAACTTGCAAGACTAGCATCTTAACTCCTATGATGTAGAATTGGTTTATAATCACCAGTGGGATGGAACCTTAACTTTATGCTATTTTAATGTTTGTCTGCTATAGTATTCTAAAGTTATCATGAGATGTCACACCCCCGTAGTACTGGAAACAGGAATTTATGATTTTTCATTCGACAATGAGCAAACATTTAATTGCATTTCCAGAATAAGACAGCCGAATATTGATTTTAAATATGGCCTGTCCATAAAAAAATGCCTCTCCCTCTGGAGAAAATTAGGTAAAAGGTCCATTACAATGTCACACGTTTTGACAATTTCAACGAGTTAAGTGAATAAACGATAAACATTCTAGTCTTGAATAGTATATCTATCTTGAAGAAGAAACTGAAAGAGAAAAATAAGAGATAAGGCAATGCTAAATACCTGGAACTTGTACAAATAATTAAAATGCTTGTGAGTTTCACAGTAGAGGCAGATGCGGGCAACTGCAGCAGCAGTATGCTGCGCCACCGCTTGGTCCGCTGCCAATGATATCCTAGTTGATATCACTTCCTCCAGGACACTCATGGCACCATAACCAATACAGAGGTCACATAATTCATCAATTGTTCCATACTCAGTTGCTAGAGGATCTGGTCTTTGAGGGGAAGAAGATGAAGTAACCACACCAAGTGAAGATGACTGGAGTTGATCCGGAAGAGAGTCGGCTGGGAAAAACAAGAGGCAGGCATCCTTATATCGACCATGCCGAAACATAAACCTGAGCACATGTGGACGAGCATACTGCAACACAAAATGCAATACATTAAGAGTGCACAAGTTTCCTGAGGCATTAAGAGATGTTTTTAAATGACTGCTATTGAATTGATTATACAACACATTGAAAAAGTTCTTCAAAAATTACGACATTGAGAATAAAGCAAAGATAGAATGATTGACAAACTTTTAAGAGATAACATAAAGTAAATTAACAAACATATTGTTAAACCAACCACGGATACTAAATCTGAACCCTTACATCTTGTAGATAGCCAATGCACTCAAGGTATCTGCCACTGTCAAGATTGCTGCGTGGACCATCATCCAGGATTAAGTTTTTTGTAGAAATATCTTTTGGGGCTGCTAGCAACCATCGAGATCTTTCTGATCGGGGGAATGTTGCTGGCATTGGCATGTATAGAACATTCAAATAGGAATCAGCAGAAAGTGGATCTTCTAAAACCGCAGGTGCACTTTTAGTCAAATGGTCATACCTGTAGCAAGCATAGAATGGAGAAATGAACTTGCTAGCTGACCATTTTCATATTGGCAAAGTAATGCTTCTCTATAGATTGTTCCATTATCAATCTTAACCTGAGCTTTATTCACATATTAAGCCTTGCAAAGAGAGTTTACTGATATATTAATCATACATTATGACAGCAGTGGAAAATTATTGGTACAGATCATTATGCAAGACACTAAGTGTGTACGCATTTATGTATGTGTATAACAACCGAAAATTAATACCGAAATAAACTTATCATATAAAATGTAACTGTCTTCAGCTTGAACATTATATAGAACACCTTGATAGTTCTACTGAACAGTTGGTTGAAATACATAATATATCTTACAAGGGAATACACACAAACAAGGAATCACTTAAATTTACAGCAGAAACAGATCTTGAATCAGAGTTCAAAATTTCATCTATAATATAAGTGGAAATCTCAAACTCTACTTTTGAAGGTCTTTGAATGCTCTTCATGAGAAAAATTGTAATATCACAGTACGGTTTCATACTCATTATGGTTATCTCAACCCCCGACTCTGGAGCAACCATATACAATTGGTTACCACCACCTTACTGGACTCCAGTCTCTCAGAGTTTTGGTTTTGACCAAACTTGCGTTCAAGTATATACCCAAATGTAAACAAACTAGCAGTCAACATTATCTAGCAATTATCGATCTACTGTTCTCCCTTCCCTCCTACGTATATCATTACTCAAACAACAAAGAAAGAACACTTCAGAGAAATCACAACATACGGTAAACAGGTGTAATCTTACATGGACTGCACAGATGCAACATCAACGGGCGGACCTCCTTCAATGGTATTTATTATCTCTAGGATCACATACAGAAAATCACCCTTATGTGCCTGAAGAGCTTGCCTGTAATTATGTCATAATTAGAAAAAGAAATACAAACACAGAAATCTCATATATTCATTAAAATTAAGAAATAAAAGGGTAACAAGTAACAACTGTTCAATTAGCAATATTTCAGCATAAACTGCTATCACATACAGTGATACAGACATGAAAACACAAATAAGAAACTTAAACCTACTTGAACTTGACACGAGCTTGTGAATAGTGCTCCATCCGAATCAGAGCAAGGCCCCATGCAATCCAGACAGGGAATATCTCAATCTGAAGGATCATAATGATGTCAAGATTTGGCATTACTGTCCTAATTCCTAACTGAACCAACAGCAGTTGACTACATCCATACCTTACACTTCCTGCAGGTGTACACAGCCATGCTATATTGTTCCTCTTGGACCAATCTATCCCGAAGATGTTCTGATGACGTTTTGTCAGCAATGTCATCGAGGGAAGCAGCAATCCCAGATCCCAGCAGACTCTGAAGTAGTTCAGCACGTCCTAGCCAAAGGTTAACCTGGGATAGTGCTTCAGACTTGTCATCAGTGTATTGACTACCAACACCAGAGCTACCGGCATCAGAGGATGCATCATCAGTATCCTGGCCTCTGTCAGAATTACTAGATATATCACTAGTGGCCCCAGAAAGTTTTCTGAACTGGGATTTAGCAAAAAGCAGACCCTGCAAATGTGGAAAAAATTAACAGAAATAAGTGTGAGTTTCTTTTTCTTTTTTTGGCCCCCTTTTTTGGTTTCATATGGTTTGCAAAATAAATACCTCAACAAATGTTTCTGTTGCGTGATATGCTCGGCCCATAGTCTCCATCGATGAATTTTTTGGCAATTGCTGAGAGCTCAAAACTTTTTTCATCTGATTAGAGCACAAATCCAAAGCACCTCTTCCAGCTGAGCTCTCATCAGAACATAATGACAGCAATGCCTAGAAATAATAAGAAGGCAAGCCACGTCAAAATTGAAAATATATCTTATCTTACTGAGCTTCCGTAATCCATGATTAAAATGATCTATGTCGTCCTTAATCTAAACATGTATATGGAGAATCAGCAGCGTGCAGGAGACATATAAGGACAACATATATTCTATAACAGGGATTGCAGTAAAGGGAGCTGCTTTTGGAATTTATATTTTATAGAATAGTATATGTGTCCTGTACCTTGAATAGAATGATGTCGGGGGCACTTTCATACCGATGAGAAGCACGAACAGCTTCGTCCTTTTCAACAATACCTGTAAGCATCCACTCTGCAGCTATTGCCGCAGCTGGAAGCCTTTCTTGACCATCTGCAGTGTACATGCGGTCTTCCTGAATACCAGCCATTGCCTCCCAAGCAACCTTTTCAGATTGTGTTAACCCAGAGCTCTTTCTCTTCCTCTGAGTATCTTTTTGAACACTTTTATCTGCTGTGTTACGAGGGGTCCAAGAAAATGCTCTGCGAGCCTCCTTTTGGAAGTTACTTAGGTGGCTAGTGAAAGTTGATCTTGTGGGTGTGCTGGCCTTCACCTTTTGCTTTGCTCTTGGACCTGAAACTGATATCCTGGAATCCCTGGCAGGGGAGCCCGCACTAATCGCAATAGCTTTGGCAGCATACGAAACAATCATACTATTATCTCTCAATAAAGGGAACTCTTTAAGAACCTGCAAAAAGTTCATGGCAAAAGTGTTCACTGTGTCTGCTAGCGTTAACTACGCAACCATAATTGATAATATACCATGATTGTACCAGAGAAGCTGATTGTAGTTGCTTCCTCATCAGTAAAACTTCTACTATCAGCTGAGGGTGCTCATGAAGAGACGAGCACCTTTGCTGCCAGGGCAATGGCAAGGAGGCTAATACACGAAGACCTAAAGCCCATGAATTCAGGCGGGATACTTGGGCCTCAGAAAGGTTACCGTCTCTTCTCTTTAGGAAAAAGTGCACCTGATAACCACAAGAAGAAGAGTATAAAGTGCATCTTATTGAAAGAGTGGGCTGCAATATTCATGATCATTTTTACTAAAATAAACAGAAATTGAAAGAAATCTCAACATACAAGTAGCTGCTTGGATCGTAGGTCGGGCAGGAGCTGCATTGCACTGATTGCAACAGGCAATGCGTCATCAGATTCACGGAGAGAGGAAAGAAATCTTGAAGCTTCTGCAGGACCTCCACCATTCAAAGGATCTGCATTGAGGAGCTTGACAAGTTGACGGCCTTGGAGCTCTCTTCTTAGTTCAATAGAAAGCCCAGCACTTTCAGCCACCTCTAATGCAGCAGATACTGCCCCTTTCTCAGCCAATCTAAGTGATAAGCCCTCAGGGTCTTCTTTACAATCGGTCTCAACCTAAAAGGCAAAACATTTGGGTAGATAAATAATTATGCAGGATTTCTCTCAAAATTAAAAAGACGTGGTGGACAACCTTAACAAAGAAAATAATAGGGAAATAATTGAACGCTTCACACTATTCAAGCAAGTAACTTTCACCTCTTGCCAGCTAGTGTAACGATCATCTGCACACAAAATGTGCTTGTATCTGAACAGAGCCTGTCTTCTTTGAACAACCTAATCGTGCAAAAGAGCAGCACCAGAAAGGCAAACCCATTATAGCATCCAAATCAACGTGAAGCTCCTAAAACTAATAGGACCAGTTCCAATGCAGAATAATGCCAGTTCAGATACCTCAAGTTTAACTGGATCAGCATCAGGCAAATGACAACTACACATGGTGAGAACATCTAAAGCAGCTTCCAGTTCCCATCTGTGTATATATCTGAAAACAAAAAATAAATCCAAGTTACAGATACAAGGGAGAATATTAGAACATGCAATTTTCTTTTGAAGTATCGCAATTTGTAAGAGAATGTTCAGTTGTTTATGACCTTTTTTACAGGTAATGAGAAAAAAAAAAGAATATATCAAATAAGTCAATAAGGTTAAAGAATGATTGGAATAAATCTAACGCAACAGTGCACTAACTCAATCTAATAAAGTTACATGAAGAAACGAACTAAAAGTGTCTGTCCGAAAGAACAGGGAACAGATAGACATACTTCAGAGCAAGTTTGGCTGCCAGTTGTTTATCTTTCAGACGTAGACAATACTGCCAACTACTGCTCCATATATGAAGGCCTGAAGTAACTGGAGGTTGTATTGAGGATGTTTCCTCCTCTCCAGTTACGATGAGCATCTGGAGCAACTGGTCTGAGGCCCCATTCCGCAAGAAACGGTCTGAAAGAGCAAGCGCATCCAACAATTTTCCTTCTTGCATCAATCTATGGCAATAAATTATCAAATTCAAGTGAGATTAATATCTCCAGTACCAAATTCGTTTTCTAAATAGAAACAAAAAGAAAAGAAAAGGTTAACAAAGAAACAGCAAAGACATTTCCAGTGATATTCCTGGAATGGTCTGTAACAATCTACGTAATTCTTTTGTAAGGGAAGAATAATCTAAATATCTAATAACATTAATTTAAGTAGTTCAATGTTACATCATTATCTAGATCATGAATACTGACCTGTTTTATGAGGAGGAAATTAGGAATTCTTTTGGAAAAAACTAAAGTTTTACTTCATTTAAATCACATAGGGCATACAGATAAGAGTATTTGGTATTTATGTATTCAAATTAAGTTTTTAGATCATATTAGCATTTAGTATAATGTCAGTCTGACTATAAACATCACCTCAGGCCACCAAAGTTTATTAGGGCCGTGTTAGAATTACCAAAGGATGGGTTCATATGTATAATTTTAATAACAAACAGAGATGTTAAAAGGCTGGAAGCAGACTTAGCTTATTTTCAAAAGCATGCAAACGGATAAAGAAAAAGGAAATTAGGGTGAAAGAAGAGTTATTAATAATATTATATAGTCTAACCAATGAACACACCATGCTTCATTGGTGAGAACTAGTAAACAATTTGGCATGTTGTTTACAATATTATGCATGTACGAACCAACATGCACAGGCACAGCTCTCAGAGAGATTTCAACCAAATGACCATAATTGTGAGTAGAAATTATTACTTCTCGACAGCATGTTCATAGGGTGCCTCATTCTCCCAGTCGAAAGAAAGGAAAACAGTATCATTCTGATCAAAAGATTTTGGCTTTGGAGACCCATGTTGGGTATCAGAAGCCACATTTACACGGGCCTTAGATTCAGGAGAAGTTAAGGAAATTTTATTTGCAATAGCCACTTCATCAATCTCTGAGTCAGTATCACTGTCATTCTCACGAAATCTCTTTGTAGCGGCTTTGGCTTCATAGTTATCTTTAATATCGTCAGTTCCATTTTCTGTCATGACAGCAAACTCGGAAATTCGGTGAAGATTAGTCTGCATTTGTATCCATCGATTCAAGGTTGGGAACCTGCTATCAGGAAGAGAGAGAATATGAATTACAGTACAACTAATCATCATGGTAACTCATATTTTCTGAATCATACCTTTCAGATTGATCAAGAGCAAACTCATAAAACAGCCTATCTGCATCCGGTGATGGAAGCAATCCATCATTTAAGGAACCGGAAATAGCAGGATCACTGCCACAGTACAATATAGTACTTCCAAATACACACGCCAGGACAGCCCTGACCGGGGATAACTTGACAAGATGCTTCACTACGTCCAACTTGAGAGGGTATAATGGAACTCCAGGAGTTGCGGAAGACCGAGTATAGAACTTAGGTTTTGCTTCTCTAAAAGAAGGTGAGAGGACCTTGCTTTCAGTATCACTCTTAGAGAGAGACGGAATCACCGGAATGCAAGCCCAACCATGACCAGTCCTTGGAGGGTAAACTGGAGGTACACATGCAGATATTACTTCATGAACAAAGTCTGAATTCATTATTTCAGCAACTTTTCCAGCTGCGTCAGTGCTGTCACCCTCAAAAACCAGTCGAGTTAAAAGCTGCAGGGAGGTCAATAGGTAATTACAGCCAAAGATAAAGAGTTACAGTTATGTCTACAGTGTAACTATACTTTTCTTATTCACAGTTAATTTTGGAAGCAACTATAGAACTGTCGAAGGTGAAAACAAATTAGAACAGAGTGGAAGAAACATTACGTCTTTGGGCCACTCATATATAAGTGAAAAGTAGTTAAAGTCATGGGTTGTGTCAGTCCCATCAACAATGTCACCAATTGCAGCAATGTGTAGAATGAATTGAGAAAGGAATGTTGTCATCTTCGAACCAAACGGGCCAAAAAGTCTTTTGTCTGACTCTTTGACATCATAACTTGCAGAGCTTATATTATGAGACCCACCTTCTGGTATTTGAGAAGGCTGCTTTGAGGGTCTCAGTCCAAGTCCAAGAACCCCATAATCAATATGGTTAAGAAGACCTTTACCATCAGTATACGAACCCTCTCCACCAGTACGGTCCCTTTCTGTTTCTTCATCAGCAATAGCTCTAGCTAGATTATGGAGCTTACCTGCAATATAAAGAGAAGAAATTGGAAGAATTATTTACAGCTGATTGTCGCCCCGTTCCATTGTTCTAGATACAGGAGCAGCAGCACAATTGTGAAAAAAGAAGCCTAGGATACAAAGCTTACCACTAAGGAACTGTCGCTTGCCCTTGTGAGCATCATCAATCATTTGATGCAACATAATAAGAGCTCGCTCTCTATTTCCTTGTCTATAGAACCCCGTCGACAATGAAAGGATCAATTCACCAGAAAAAATGGCCTGAAGAGCTGGCAGTATGTCCTGATATATGAATACCATCACAGAGGATCACAACACTGGCAGTATGATACAAACAATTAGGCCACTCAATCTACATACAGAGCAGCATGGCCCGAGTATGCCAAATAGCATGTTCCATGCGCAAGCCCCAAACCCCCATAGTCTAATCATGCTCTATAGATTGCAATGCACTAGAGTTCTAAAGTAGGGAGACAGTGTGGTCCTAACAAAACTATTAAGATTCTTTTCCGATATCGTAAGCCTAACAAGCTTATGAAACAGTATGAATTAGCATGCAAGATTCTCCAGCCTAAAATCTGAAAGCAAAAAAAGAAAGACATGTGAAACAAACAGAATAGATTTGATGTGATGATTAAGAGTCCTTATTACCTGTTCAGACAGCTCACATAAGCGTTTAAGCACACGCTTTACGACGGATATTATGGCCATTTCATGAATTTGATCCCAATAACTTGACCCAAGCTTCGGCGCACTACCAGGATAGATTTCGGAAAGCATGTCTTGGGCCTACAGGAGTAAATACATTCCATTCCATGATTTATGTAAATTCACAATAGAAATTTTATGGCTAACATGACTACTAACAAGCAGAATCGATATTGATAACAAGCTTCTAGCCATGATAGTCACAGGCGCATCACAAAAGTCAAAAGAATCCTGATCATAGAGTTCATGCATGGGAATGCTAGGTAACTCAAATTACAAGCACAAACCCCCATTATTCTTCAGTTACAAAGATAGTATGTAATTTCAATTACTTTTTAGTTTACTTGATTTAGTTTCACAAAAAGAAAAAGAAAAAAAAAGGCACGAGTGTGAACAGTGCAAGTAATATCAGGACAAGTTACCTGGTTCAGAAGCTTCAAAGACATGCTAGATAATTTTGAGCACGATGCAGCTACATCTACGCATAGAAGAATCTGTGGAATGAATCAAGGATGTCAACACCAAATACAGAGACACATCACCCACACAACTACATAAGAAGTTGATTGATGGTTGTAAACACTTACAGCTGCCAAAGGACCCAACTGAGAGCGCAAGGACATAAAATCCAATTCATGAACAGAAGTTCCATCTGCAGTACGCACTGCATCTTCCATCTGGAAAAAAAAATGAATAAATGATAACAACAAATAAAATAGGACATGCCCAAGACGATCTAGCCATGCACGGAGAAAAATACACTAAAACAGGAAACTGTGTACGGTGTACTAATTAGATTTTAAACATGCACTTTGACCCGTATAATTCATTGGACTCTCTCATGTGGTTGTCTAGTAGATACACAAATAAAACATTTATCAGTCCTAGATTCATTTAGAACATCTTTTTTGCTTTGTTTAAACTATCAGACTATTAGTAGGGTACTCAAATGACCAGCAAGAAAAAAATTAGATTGAACTAACAATTACATTTCAGACTTCAGAGAATGATGGGTATCATTTAGACATTCCTTTTTGCACCTTCTGTGCATTAGATGTCTCATCGTGCTAGACTAAATTAATCTTTTTGATTGTTTTGATATTTATAAATTGGTGCAGGAGGAAAGCAAACAAAATATAGTAAGCTCAGGGTGAAGAAGAAAGTGACAAATAATTTCCCACCGACTGATATTTATACTTGATGTCACAAAAACAAAGGAATGAAGAGAATCTATTACTGGTTGATATCTGACCACAGACTGAACCAAAAAAGAATATCATACAGTATTATGGTCATCAAAATCACATGGTAGCAAGAAAAATCACAAAAGTAATTACCGTTCATTCTCTGTGAATGTTGAAGATCTTAACATGTAAGATCTGGATAAGATAAAATAAAATAAATGCTCATAAGTTAAGATCATACAGAAGCTATTTTGAAGGCACCCTCAACCCATTCGGTCAACTCCAAAGTTGCTTTATCTTCTGGAGGTAAGGAAAAGCGAGAAACAGCTTCCTCTCCAATATCAAATTTCGCCCTCTGCATGCAACTGCAATACGTTCAAATACAAGCACCAGTCACAATTGGAGTTTAATCACGGTCACTTAAGTACAAAGAAACGTGTGGATGGAAACGCTGAGACATGTATGTAATTGAAATAACAGCCGTGAACACTTATATTATTCATATCACCTCAATACAAAAAAAGACCATTTTCACATTCCGAGGAAAACAGAAATTTGGATGAACATGTGCACTTATAACCCACACAGAAATTTTGATGAACACGTGCACTTATCACCCAACAGAACGACCATTTTCACATTCCGAGGAAAACAAGAAATCTCAAGGACAAGTCAAGAACAACTCACAGGTTCAGGAGCTTAGATGGTGCCGCACGCAGGACAGTTAAAGCCTCCCTCCACCTCCATTGTCGTTCAGATAAAGGAAGGAGTTGTTGCAAGATAGACAGGCGCCATTCCCAATCTTCAACAAAACGTTTTGCCTTCAAGATTCTCCATTCCAAGGCTTGTTTCCCGCCGGCTGATATGTGGCCATCTATGGTATTGTCCAGATCAGGTGATGACAAGGGCAATTGATGGCGCAAAATATCAAGTACTTGACCTATGAAGGTAACAACCATTTCATTCGCTCCTTCATGACTAACGCTTTCAGCTTGTGGCCCATCATTAAAATTAGATGAAGTAGAAGGTCTTCTAACTGAATTGTGAGGTGCGGACTCTAGTTGGAGATTGTCCATGTGGAGCAGTGATATAGTAATGTTCACCAAATATATCTGCATCAAACAAATAATCCACCCTTGAATTAACAATGAGGATTAACATACGAAAACAAAAGTATGAAATAGCACCTATAATTGAGAACTTGATCCTATGAGTTAAAGATAGTACCAAAAGTCAGCAATACACCACTAGAATGCAAATTAAGTAATAAGTAATGCCAAACTCTCTTTCAGGTCATATATCAACTAGCTGTGAGCATGTTGGGGATTGGAAGTGTATTGTCAATGGCATCTGCAGCCCAATAAATGCAAAAGTCTTTCTAAGCTGTGTATCCATCTAATCTGTGAAAATTACGAATTGAGAATGCTAGTAAAACTCCCAGAGAAACCATCTAGAATGTACAAATGGATAATTACAGGAGATCAGATTGCTAATAGTTAACCTTTTTTTTCCTTTTCTAGGTTAACATACAAGCCAATCAGCTATGCTGTAGAACAGCAACTATATATACAACTAGGAATGAGTGGACTTTTAATGTATAGAAGCCCATAATTTCATGCAAAGCATCCTTACTGCAATCCTCCTTGACTATTTATAGTTACAAGTCTACCCTAACCGTGTGCAGCTTTTGTCCTATTAACTGGTTGCTAAAGTCACTACCGACATGATTGGTGGAGAAGGATGCATAGTAAGTATCTATACTGGCAATTATAGAACATTTTCCTGTAAAATAAGATTGATGAACACAAAGCTCAGAAACCTTGCGGGGAATGTTAGTGATTGCATCCAAATGATTCTTCAGTTCTTTTAAATAAAGTAAACTTGTATGTTGATCTCCTATTCCATCAGTACTACTCTTTTCCATAGTTCCAAATGCTAGAACAGCAGATTCAATAGCATACCGCATGTGGATAAGTTCAATGTCTTGCATCCTGCCAAAAGAAATTTACAGCAAACGAAACATGTAAGCGAGAAAGAAAGAAAATACTCTCATGCACTACAATTGCATGACACGCAATATTTATGTTTAAAAGACACCCAATCAAGAGTTTAATATTGGTAGAGGAGTTGAGTGACAAAATTTAAAACTTCTAAACAGCTATATGCGACGGCCACATCAATGGTGCATGGGGCAGTATTTCCTCGGAGTAAATGCATGAAGAAAAAAAAACAGAAGAGGAATGCAGCATGTCACAGGATTTGAGAGAATTTATTATAAACTGAAGTTAAAAATATAATGCCACAGTATAAACACAACAATATTCTGAAAATAATTATACTGACAGTACACCTCTTCCAAGCTGCAGGAGTAGACGTTATAGGTTGCATGCTAAGTAGTTCAACTGCATCCTGAAATTTTATGCTGGGAACTAAATCAAACAGTACCTGCAAATTGCAATGCCTATAAATCCACAATAAAGGGGCTTAGGTACCAAATTATGTGCATGCTACTTTACTGAATGTCGAAGATGTCGAATGCCTTTGAGTGTGAAAAACAAAAAAAGTCAAGTTTGCAACTACCAATGCAGTATTCAGTCCAGAACTTACACGAATTGGACTCTGGACAGACAACCTCTCAAGTACAAAATTCTCCACAAACGAGTCCAACTGAGCATCCTCATTTTCTCTGAAGTCCTTTCCAGCTAATAGTATTGAGGATTTCAGACTCCAAGGTCGACCAGAATTGACACAGGCAACAAAAGAGGCAATATCGAGGTGAAAGCATAATGTGTCGCAAAGATGTTCCACGCAAGATGCCTGCCACCAGAAAGTTAGAATATAAACTAATTGAGGCGTTCGTTATAAGGTTATGGAGATATTACAAGTGCATTCAAGAAATCAATTAAAATCCATGACAAAACTCGTGATAGTTGGAAAAGACCATCAAGTATTTTTACCTCATCCGACTGATTGCCATAAAGCGAGGAGTCCTCCAGTCGTAAAGCTTGGGATTTACTTGTCCAGAGATACTGCATCAGTTGCCTTCTAATTGCTGTTTTGCCAGCCAACACATCCCAACCCAAGACAGCTACCAGGGGTTGAAGGCGGGGAAACAGCATAAGAACCTACAAGGTGTGGTGGGTATGGCAAGAAAAAATAAACATTTAAGGACTTAAATAGGCCCTCTTAGGATCAGGTTGGCAGGCAGGATAAAAGTTTAAAACCAAAAGTTCCATTTCTCACGGGGGTTGGAGGGGGATCATCGAAGTGATACAATCATACAATACCCGTCAGAACTATGCATCCTACGTGTGCATTTATACCTCAACCAACGTATATCCATGTAAATAATAAATTGCAAAGTAATAGCTGTGATTTCAGGATGAAGCATAAGGTAAACCCATTTAAAACGAGACAGAAAGAAAAGACTAGAGCATAGTTTTTCGTTTGTTTATTCTTTAATTCGTTATTCGGTCCTAGCCAGAGTGACTTTTCTTGAAAGCTTATTTAGAGGAAAATATTGCCTTCTTTTATAGTGAACCGAAGCTTGGGAGAGAACTCTTAAAGCTAACAATTTGTGTCAAATATGCCAATTTATTGCCAACTGACGCTATATGTGTGAGGCACAGAGGCAGATGCAGAGAATCAACCATATATTCACAAATTGGAGCTTTACTCACTTATTATGGGATTAGATTATGTATGGTCAGAACTTATATCATGTGATGTCAATTGAAGATGATCTTTGGGCATGGTAATAAATACTGTACTCTATTTTATTTATTTTTCACTTATTTCCTGCCGCAGACAACTTCCTTTGAAACCTTATTTAGGTTTCATGCTATATGGTATTCAGCGTTTGTGGTGTAGGTGCTTCAAGATGCTAAGATTTTATTTTTGAGACATTTTCATGCTGGTTCCATATTGTAGCTAGGAATCATTGTCTAGTGTAGCTGATTTGTTTGGGTTTATCCCTCGCTATCCTAACGGCACACGGCTTGTGTATTCTTTTACTTGCATCAACACATTCTCTTCTGATTACCATTCAAAACAAAACAAAAAATGTTGCAAAAACTTATCCAGATATAAACTTATAATCATAAAATATAGCAATTTGTTATTTGTTATCACCACTTGCACTTTTAGTTCGTGATGGAAGCCCTCGACACCACATTATATGCAAAATTAAAAGAAATTAACAGATTATTCAACAAGACACACCTGGGAAGCTTCTTGAATCTGCTCTTTTTTAACAAGAGACAATGCAGTATCCAGAACGCGTTCTAATATATGCAACCCTCGGACACGAGCATAATGATACATCTCTCTCGTGCATATTGAAGCAGAGGCCTTCAACGAATGTGGTGTCTCATTTAAAACATTATCATGTTCAGATTCTGCAATAGACTTTTGAAGGCGCTGGAGAGGGAGAGGAATCTGATTGCCTTCACAAGCATTGCAGGACTCAATTTCCTCAGACAATAACTCATCTTGAACATGCTGTGAGAACAATTATTACAAATATAAGCAGCTACCCAATCCTGGATGCTAGTAGTTCATTAGAGTAAAAAGGGATAGCCTACAATTACAAGCAATTAATGAAACACAATTCGATGTGGTTTTGAAACAAGAAGTCAGAGCACTTGTACAATAAAAATTAAGAAAACCAGAACTACAGTGCATGCAAAAAACTTGTTCTCTGGTCACAATTGGTTCTTATGGCAATAAGTTAACTTTGCACAATCACAGAGGAAAAACATGTGATGAGGTCATGGGAATTCATATATATATAATATCAACATAATAGGAGAAAATAAAAAACCTGAGTAAGCATTCACACCTAACAACAATACACGAGCAACAGAAGGTACAAATGTCTACACAACCTGAAGCATCTGAACGAGACGAGTGCAATGAGATGATAGTGCTTCAACATATATAGAGAACATTTTATTTCGTATGGCAAGTGAAGAGTTCCCATAATTCTTCGTTCCCAATGATACGCTCCTTAAGAGATCTTGCAACAGCTTGCTGCAACGAAACCAAAAACGTGTTGAAGTAAAAAGCTAGAATTGGAAAGAAAGAAAAGAACAATAATAATCTTCATTCTACAAGGTTGAACCAACTTAACAAATTGGACAATTATCGTTAATCTTCGAATCAGGGCAAAATAATGTCTTCAACATACATGTTCCTACCCCTTCATAAGGACCATATAATATATCCAACATAATATTCCCAAGGGACTTGCCATCTTTATCCCTCAACTTACTTCTCCAAGCCCAAAGAACATCATCAACCTTCCCAGGCATACCAACAAAAGTTCTGTTTACCAGAGTCGTATTGCATAATAAGCAAGCGATAATAAATGTAAGAACAGGTGATATATATTATCTGCACTCTCTTGTGCACATGACACAGTCTCAGGGGCAAAATATAGACAATTAGCGCTCTCCCTCAGTTAAGTCCATAAAGCTACTCTAGAAGGTTGACTGCTTTGCCAGATTATATTTACGGGACATCACCGTTTTTGTGACTGTCAGTGAACTGAAATAGCTACTAGAAAATAAAACTGCCATCCTAATTAGACAAACAGCTAGATCGAAGGGAATTCATGTTAAACTAAGTTGTTACCCGAAACTAGCTTAGTTATAGAACAAGAATATACTCTTCGATCACAACTTACAAGTTGGACAATCTTCTTGGGCTATATCTTGTTTCTCAAATTGTAGCTTTGAAAGCATAATTAAGTGAACTCGATAAATTCAATTAAGATATAATTTTAATACACAGATATACAGTTAGGAGTAAGGCTAAAATGGAGGAAAAAATTAATCAAAACACTTGATAGAGGATCCCTAGCTCCATTGTTGTATCAACCCAAGAAAGTCTGGAGGAAAATATTGACTCGGGACAATATTGGAATGCTACTGCATGTAATATAAGTAAGCATACTACAGCAGTACAGCTGATATAAGTAAAATTAAAAGAAAGGCAGATTGGATAGGAGATAAGTTTTCAAGATACATGGTGGGCATGTGGAAGGTAATATTGTTCAGTATAAATAATGGAAATACTCCTATATAAAAGAGGTGGTGGTCAAGTTCAAGAAAAATATTACATTGGAAATGGTTTATCCATAATACCTAAATGTGAAATGCGTGGTGGATGAGTAGAAGGCAATGCATTCCTAACTTTGAGTTAACTTGGTAGTATGAGTAAGTGGTTTAGTTTTAGTTCAAATGACGGATTGAACTTCATGAGATATAATAGTGCAGCCAGATTTTAGGTAAATTCTGACAAACAAACGTGTAGTTCAAGTTTCCACATATGCCTCAGTGAGGGCTAGCGTGTAGGAGGCCGGTTCCTCTTACAGATGAAGTATGCTAAAGCACGCCTACCATGTTTATTCAACTTCACACGTATATGCAGCACAGGACACACATAATTGCAAAAAAATGGTCACTCAACATGTAACAACAGTCACAAAACATCTAACAGCAGGCCATGACGAAACTCACCGATACTCAGCCTCTTCAACTCCACATTCCAAGTGAAGAAACCTCACATGCGATACTGCACCATCCTCATCCCCATTCTCTAAACACTCCCTCATAGCATCCAAATGTGCCCTCTGAATCGACTTCTGAACTAACCTAAGCACCTCATCCTCCTCCTCCTTACGTCTCACCTCCGTCCTCAGCGCAATCGCCATCCCCCCTGAATCTCCACCATCCACATCCCCAATCTGCTCCCCGATATTACCACACAGTACATCAAAAACATCAGGCATTTCCAAAATCACACCTCGTAACTTCGCCATTTCCACTTCCTCCATGCTCCCCAAACCCCCTTCATCCAACTCAGTCAAATCCGGCCTCAATCGACTGAATCCAATCTCCAAAATCCTCCTCAAAACCACCAGCTCCTCACTCACCTCATCTCCCGATCTCTTCAACACTCTCGAACTGATCATGTCCACGTAGAGCAGAAACTCCGCGCGTAATTTCAAGCAATTCGGATCGAACGACCATAGATTCGAGGTCGGGTCAGGGAACTCGAGAAGCTCGAGTGTGCAGAGGAAGGTGAGAAGTGCCGGAGAAGAGCATGAATCGGACCATAGGACCGGGTCGGGCTGGGCAAGCCGCCCGCCGCGGGAAACTACGGTTTGGAGTATTGAGCGGGCCAAGTCAGGGTTTCGGGCCCGGAGGCTGCGTATAATGGCCCGGAAAGGCTCGAATTGGGCGAGGAAGAGGTGGTTAGCGGCAACTCGAGAGAGGAGGTCGGTGTTTTTGTCTTCTTCCATGGCGGATGTGATGACGGAGTGATGAACATGTACGATACTGACTAAATATCAGACGTGATATGTACGCGGAGAGGCCGTAATTGTAAGCTGAGAACACAAATGGCGAAGGTTGGATTTGTATTACTTCTATGATGGGACCGACCTCCGCCATTTTATAAAAATTAAATAAAATATTTATAATAGTCTAATTAATATTTAAAACATTTTAAATCAATGCACCTTTATTTTTTTAAATACAATTATTAATACTTGATTGATCTTAAACAATTTTATAATGTATACTTTACATCTTTATTATTCTGCCATGTTTAATGTTCGAAGTCTTCTATTATATTCGAAAATGTCACATTTGGAAAGAAAAAAAATAAAATGAGGCCTTATGAGCAAATAAATTAGGCTTGGAATCTTATGAGTCACCCACAAATTCCTCTTTTTTATACTTACTGAACCTATTAAATATTTATTTCAAAATTTTAATATAAAATTAATAAGTCACTCCAACAGAAATAATTTCAAGACGGGCTTTGCCAAATTCAATATATCCCGAAACTGTAAGCAAGAGCAAGTGCCACTTCGATCGTTTAGTCAAGGAACGTCGATAGTATACACATGTGAAAAATGATGTTTAGTCATAAAATATACATTGATGTTAATGTTTAGTACAACTGGTATCCAATAACATTAATCAACATTTTAACAATTAGCTCTGCATACCATAACAATTTCCTTTATTATTATTATTTTAATTCTTACTATGAAGTGTGAGTATTATCCTATAATCCTGTAGATTTTAATACCCCAATATACATTCCAACTAAACAATATTAAAGTAGAATATACTTGCCTTTGTACTGGATCATAAATGCATATTAATATTAATTCACAAAGCATTTCACAAATCACATTTGAAAAATAAACAACAATTTAAAACCCAACCTTGGCAATTATAAATGTATTTTTTTATTTTAATTTCCTTTTTTTTTTACCGATATAACAGATTATATTTGAATTTATGTAAATTTGGGAGTTTCACAAATTCGTGAAGTCGGGCGGGACAGGAAGAGTCGAAGAGACGTCAATACTCTTGGCGGGAAACCCTTAAAATTCACCTTAAATTTCCAACCCTACCCATTCCACTTCTTCAGTTTCACCCAGATTGATTTTTCCACTGGGTTTCTCTCTCACAAAAGCTTTCCTCCCCGTTCCCCAGCCATGGCGAAAGCTCATCCGTCACCTGTAGTGTGTATAGAAAATGACGTGAAGGCCGAACCTGCAATCATTCCTGCGTCACCAGTTCCGACAATGGCCGAACTCCAAAACAAGCTCCGTCAACGATGGGAGCTAGCCTCGGTCCTCAACTTTCTCCACGTAAGAGCAGAAAAGCCTCACTGTTCATTAATGACTTCATTTTGTTTTTATGCGAGCTTCATGAGTTGTACCTTTCGTTATTCTGTATGTACTTGGACTTCTAAGGCCATTATCATCAATTCATCATTTTCTTGCTTCACAATCTATGTGTATCTAGTTGTAAGAAGTTTGTGTGCACCCATACCCATTCGTTGATGGTTCTTTATGAAAAACACTGCAGGTCTTTGAGCCGGTCATCCAGAGTGGTTTAAAGGTGTCTGCTGAACAGCTAGAAGCTGCTCTTATTGAGCCAAATGATACGCTCGGACAGCTTCACACAGTGCTTTTGAAGGTTATGTTTCATTTATCTTGTGTAGATAATCTCTAATCTGTCTCGAAATCCCTATATGGGAGGAGAATACTGCACTCTTAGTATGTCTTGAGTTTGGTATTCCAAAAGAGAATTAGTGTATTCCTTGTCCATCTTGAGTTTTATAGTTTGAGAGGAGATTTAGTCAGTACTCAGTAGGTACTCTCATGTATTATTTCCTTTCATTCATTTTAAAATCATCACCCCTAAACAATAGGGCGTCCACTAGAATCGAACATGGGAGTGGAAAATAAGTTGTGCCAGGGTCACATTCTTATGGTTGATATATAATATATATTTTGCTTGCGAAAACGATCATGATTATGCATCCTCCATCCAGTGATGAGTGGGCTTTAACTGAGTAGTTCCTGTAACTGAATTTATTACTTAATGTCCGCTATTACTTAGTTGGCTCACACATAACTCACAATGTGATTTAACATTTTCAGGGAATTGGGTCACAAAGCAAATTACCAAAGTCTCCTGACTCCTGGATAATCCATCTCAGTAAGGCACTTGCAGCGTGGTGGCCTTGGGTAGGTAAAACTTGTGTATTGAATGATGTTTCTGGATGCGGAATGATGCTTCTCAAACTCTATTTCAATTTGTTTGCAGGTTGCAGAAGGGGATTTTCCTCTAGCCGAAGTGAAAGGGTATTTTTCAGAATGTTTTAGATCCTCCTGGATTTCTTTTTGGCAAAGTCTTTTTTATTGGTCCTCCCTTGCTCATTCTTTCACTGCATTCTTAGGAAGGAGATATCTACCTACCAAGAATTTGGTCCAGCAGATCGTCTAGTCATCCTTAAAGCCCTCTGCGAAGCCAGAGCTGATGTAAAAGTTCAAGCACCTAACATCTTTAACAGTTTGAGACTTGAGTTGCATTTACCCTGTTACATTTTCTGATGAATTGTTGGGATATGCTTTTTACAATAGTGGTGGCTGACTTAATTTGTTCTGCAATTCTGAGCTTAGGATTTTCTCTTCTTCTGATAACTTGACTGCTGGTGTCTAGAAGACTTCAAATTTGTATCTGATGTTTCTATATGATTTACTGTTTTGCAGCAACCTGATATAACGTCCTATGTCAATGATGCACTTAAAGATGGTACTGAAGTTTCTGCATTTCAAATTAATAAGCTTGCAGATGATGGAAAGGGAACCATGTTCTGGTCAGTTCTACTGGTTTATGTTTGTAGAGCAAGCGGGATAACATATTTATTGCCATCATCTTTTTTCTATAGGTATGATGGAAATGAAATAATTGGTCACAGATTATACAAAGAAGTTAGATCTTTTGAATATAAGCGGGCGAAACGGAAGGAAATTGCAACAACGATAAATTGTCAGTGGGAGACCCTTGCTACTGATCTTGAAGAATTTAACAAAATTTTGGTATGGTGTCCTGTACTATTGCTCTCCTATATATCTCATAACACCATTTGATTGTGTCAGCCTATGATTCATTGTTATAGGAGGAACTTTCATCAAGTAGCATTGAGATGGAGGTTGCTCTCAGTAAATCTATTGAGGTTAACATCATACCTGTCCTGAAAAAACATTGGAAGGTGTCTAGTTTAAGCTCTACCCACTTGTGGTTTTCTTTCTTTCTATTTGTTTATCTACTCCCCACCCCTCACAACCCAATCTACTGCATTTACGTTAATAGAAGAAGCAGAAGACCTTGAGGCTAAAGGAGAGGGTGCTGATGCCCTCTGCTGCTTTCCAAAATCCTGGAGTAACTAGGTCTTGCCGCAATCGAGGGCCTATTGATTACAGATTTGGTATGTGATCTACTGTTTGAATTTTTATGCATATTATGATGCATTTTCATCTTTAATTGTTTCTACTTCAGCTGTCACCATCTTCTTGCATAAAGTACAGACACACATGATCAAATTAGGTTTTAGGAAGCTTTCCTTACGAGTTGCATCTAAATCATTCTCATGTACTAGTACATAAACAATTTTTTATAGCAGTGAATTCTCTCTCTTGTGATCATGTCGTGACAGTATAAAGTTATTCTAAGATATGCAATGGTGCCAGTAACATCTATGCACTGATCAACCGATGTTGGGTGGGTTGTATGAGAAAGTGTAATCTTTGCCTTTTCAAAACTAAACTTGCTTTGACAGTATTGCACTTCAAAACTAAATAAGTAAATAGAATTCAAGTGCGAGGTAGAGCAAATATTGTCCGTTTCCAACATTACCCCCCTGGCTCTGAGTGAGGTGCTTCTTATATTGCAGATGATTTTGACAAAGCCATTACAGAGGCCATAAAATACACAAAGTAAGTATTGCCTGCTCAAATATGTTTTTCCTTCTTTGGTCTGCTTCCCTTCAGTGTATGTGACTTCATCTTTTGTTTATAGTACTGAATATGCTTTTAATCTTGTTCAACTTTGACAAATTTTAAATACTAATAGGATTCCGATCTCTGATTGTCCACCTGACTTGGGATCATACACCAAAAGTTCTGTGTTGTCCTCAATTGTAGACTGAATTTACTGAGATTGCTTAGAACCTTTACCTGTTTAGGTGATTGTAATATGCAGTATCGGGAACAAAAATTCTAGTCTGTCATGGTGAATTCTAAATGCAAGTAGTAGTCTAGTATACTAAATCATGTTATCATATGAATTGCTCTGGAGAAAGCATTTGCCAAAAAGTAATGCATTTAATGTGTCCTGATGATGTATGATCAAGTGTGGCAAACTCCATTCAAAAAGCACATACTAATACCATGGGGATCAGTTTGAGGTTTGGGTTTAGTAAAATCTTCATAATTTCTCCTGTTTAATCTTCTATATGAATTATAATATGTGGCTGTTGGTTGTTCGAGTAAATTGCTTGACCTAGTTCTTTGTCTTTTGTTAGCAAAAGGAAGAGTAATGAAACCACCTCAACTGAATCTCATAATTCTGTGATAAACCTGGAGGACAACAACGATACAGCAACAAGAAATGATCAAGGAAGTGACTTTACTGCCTCTTCCAGTGATGAAGAGTATGATGATGAAAAAGAAAACATTGGCAGTGAGGGTGAAGACACTGACATGAAAGTACACCACCAGAAGCAGAGTGAACCTGCAATACGCATATCCAAGGGCTTGCGCTTCAGTACAAGGATAGCTGGTGTTGCTGGGCATATACTACCAGAAAGCATGAATTTGGGGGCAAAGAACAGGCTTAGGCAAATGCCTTCTCTGAATACTGCTGGTAAACCAGAGGTAGTTGGTTTGGAAGAGTAGTCAGTGTATGGAAACTCTTAAATGTTTCCTTTTGTCTGTAAAATGCCTGCTAGACCTGCTGACTGACACATGCCAGTGCCATATAGTGCCATGTAGAAAGTTGATGACATTTTGGTGAAACCTGCAAGAAGTAGACTTTTGGAGTTCTATTGAACAGAGTTGGGAACTCAGTTGGTTAGTTGTGTTGTTCATGTAAAGGCCCTTTCATGCATGAAACTTGAAATGCATTCTCATAATCTTTTCTATCTGACTTTGTTTAGGTTCTTGCTCGGAGATGCTTGTGTTAGATACTGTAATAATGATTACGTACACACTGCAGCTTGCACCCTAAAAATCACCACACCAATGTCCAACCGATTTGAAACTCATATGATGATCATACCACTGGTATTTGATATATTCTCCTAGGCTACATATATCTAACCTAATCCTTAATTGTATCACTTTCTTGCGATTAGAAGGTGTGATTGAGCATTGAACAACATTACTCTTTTATTTTCGTAAAAAGAATATGATTAATGTTTATTTTGTGTGACTAAATTTTTTTGTTTTAAAATGGTTAAAGGGTGATTCGAACCCGATTAATTAGTTGGAGTTAAAGCGTCTTACCAACTGAATTTCGTTGTATGTCCAATAATAATAATAATAAAATATAACACTATCATCGTAGTTTTTAAAATAATGGGACTTAACCTGCAAACAATCAAAATAAATTATTCTATTCCATATCACAACAAATGATATATTTAATTTTGAATATGAAAATTAAAGTATAAAGTAAAATTAGTAGTGATATATTCCTTGATATAAATTTATTAGTGTATATTATAATTCAAATAATATGTGATATATACATTCAAAAAATATAAATGAAACATATTTGCATTAGGTATATGAAATGACGTGGGATTTTTGGGTGTTTCATAAACTTATCTTCTACATCTGCCCAAGGGTATAACGGGAAGCAGAGTACAAAAAGAGGCAAAAACAGCTCAACTACTTCAACCCAAAGCTTTCTAGTCTGAAAATCTACACAGTCATATTTTGGCGCATATATTGTTGATCGAAATCAAATCAACTCCGACCAATCACCGGAATCCATGTCTACGGTAGGAGCGAGCAGTCGAGAGGCACGACGGCGCCGTATCACCGAACGAGGAGCCGACCGATTGGCCCTCATTACTGGCCGTGTCCAGTCGCTTCCGCCTGAACCTGACCTATCGACTCCTTCTGGTATGATCCGGTCTTAATTTGATCCTTTTTCTAAATCGTCTCAGTATGTTATGCTCCAATTGCTTTTTCGTTGAATTCGTTTATAGGTCATATGCATTGCTTGATTCAATGGTGATGAGTTTGAATTACAGCTTAATTATGTTGAATTCTCTGGAATGAAATTAAGAAATGAAATTGAATTGACTAGTGCAACTTTTAGATAATGAGACTGTAACTGCTCAAGTACACCATTGCTGGCATCATGATGAGTCAATTTGCTCGTTACAGTCAGAGCTCGTATATTTTGGTGCTATGAAACGTTAGTCAGTACTAAATTGCTGTACTACAAGCTTTAAGATAGACTAGGTACTCTCTCTTTTCGACACAGTGAAGGTAGGCAAGTAGCACGGTTTTCCTTGGATTTTTCCCTCTGCATCATGTTTATACTTTCATTACTATCAACTTATCCTTGACAGTACAGCTGCCTAAATGTGTCTGTTATAATCAGAACTTATTTTGTCTCCTTCAGATCAGGTTTGTAATACAGTGACATGCATACAATTTAGGTCTAGATTTGTAAGAACAGGGGAGGTTTTTCGGTTAAATTTTTTATGCGTTCTATGTTTGAAGCAATATTTGTTTTAGTTAGAATTCTATGGTCATAAAAGCAACGAGACTTAGCTACCCATGATAAATATGAATAGTAGATTTTGTTCGAATTATATGAAACTGGTTCCACGAGATGTTATTTACTAGTATGGTCACCATAGAAATTACGAAATATGAGTGTGCAATGTACTTTGTGAATGAGATTACATACGCTATCAACCTTTACGAATGAAAACGTTGGTAAATGAGGTCATACTCGTAGTCTAGCATATTGATATCATTCAGCACAAATGTTTGTCCTCTCTTGCTAGTTTCTTATTACAGTGGTATTGCAGATTCCTCTCAGCGTGAAAGTACAGCTACATCTTGCTTGCCGCCTGTTGACTCTGTTAAGGAAGCCGGCCAGCAGGATGTGTTGAATCCTACCGTTGAGAAGTTGGTGCCCAGCGCTGAGAATAGCAGAAACATGATGTCTATAGCGGCTTCTTTGCTAGATGCCAAGAAAGAATACTCAGAAGTGATATCTAATATCCAGAGGCCCTTGCTAGAGCATCAAAATGAAAGACAGATAAATCGTGATACACTCACTATGGGTCAAATCTCCTCTGCTATTACAGCTTCCGAGCAGATTCGAATGTTTTCTTCTGTAGCAGCTGCACTTCTAGTAATTTTGTCTTACATAGGATTTCCTATTCTAGGATGGGAATCTATCAGGAGCATACTACTTTTCAGACCAGTTTACTTGCTTTTGTTGACAAATATAACTATAGCACTTGCTCGGCTTATTTTGGAAACACAAGGTGGGCTCGTATTTGCTCTTCCTAAATTTAGTGGGGATACGCTGGATCAAGTAGGGAAAGCTGTTGAAGCTGGATTGCTGTTCAAGAATGTTTCTGGAGCACTATTTGTGGATTTCGGCATCTATGCAGTGGTACTCATATGTGGCCTTCCTCTGGTAAGAAGATTAGGCTGGTGAAACATTTATATGGGCGGTCAAGATTGTTAGGCTGCTACACCATATCACCTTTATAGCATGCTGTTGTTGTTGGCTTCAGTTCTTACATTATCTCAGACAATTTCTAAAATTCATACTTGTCATTTTTCCATATGAATAAGAAGAATTCATTTCATACTGAATTGCTGGTACTTTTTGTTTGGTCTGAATTCATATCATACTTGCAAACTGTTCTTTGAGTCAAGAGCAGTTCAACAAATGTTATCTTTTACGCTATGATGATTGAAAAGCATATGCTATTAAGCCAAAACAGTTTCACTGGTATTGCAGCATACCTTGCATTCTGTAATAATAAAGTTACAGGAATTGTGAACTAAGCTCTCACCTATTAATCATGAGAGTCCATGACAGGGCCAATAGTCCTCAAATATGATTTTGATATCATCATTTGTCTTCTTGTGATGTGAAGCCAATGAGTCAAGTATAGAGTCATCTCCAGAGACAAATTCCTGAACCAGACTATTGACCTCAATAAGGCTGCAACCTGGTGTTTTCTTCATGTTCTTGCTTCTAATGACCTTCCTCATTCTTGAAACCCCATCACTGTCAAAGATCTGCATATAAATTTGCGAGCAAGACAAGGTTTCCTGTATCATCCGGTTCGAGCTCTAATAAATGTTCCACTGCAATAACTGCAATGGCAAGATTATGGTATGATCTGCAGGAACTCAACAGAGAACCCCATGTTGTGGAACTAGGCTTCATTTTCATGCTCTGTATAAGCTCTAAAGCTCAATCGACTTTCCCAGTGTATCCAAGAAGATCAACCATGCTGCCATAATGCTCAATACTAGGTTCTATACCGTAATCATTTCTCATGGAGTCGAAATACTTCAATCCCTTGTCTAACAAACCAGCATGTCACAAGCAGACAAGAGACTAACAAATGTGATCTGATTTGGAAGCACGTCTTGTGGCTCAAGGGTTTACACAAGTTCCAGGAATTGACTTTGCCTCTACCTTTAATCCAGTGATTAAAGCATCAACAGTTCGAGTGGTTCTTTCCCTTACCGTAATGCGTTCGTGGCACTTGCACCAACTTGATGTCATCAAAAATGCCTTTTTGAATGGATTTATTTTTGAAATGGTATACATGGAACAACCCCCCAAAATACGTTGACCCTCAATTTCCAAATCATGTATGTCGTCTACAAAAGGCCCTTTATGGCTTAAAACAAGCCCCCCGTGCTTGGTTTCAAAGACTACGCAATTTTCATGTGCACTTGGGCTTCAAATGCAGCCGTGCCGACACATTGATGTTTGTTTATAACCGAGGTACCACTCTCCTTTATCTTTTGGTCTATGTTGATGATATAATACTCACTGGCAATGACTCACGGCTCATGAAAACCTTTATGTCTCAACTTAATGCTACCTTTGCCATTAAAGATTTGGGAAAGTTGAGTTATTTTCTTGGTTTGGAAGTAGCCCACACTGATGATGGTTTATTTTAAAGCCAAGCTAAATCTGCACATGATATATTGGTTCGTGAAAAACTACAAGAAAGCAAGCCTGTGTCTACACCCATGGTGGTTGGGCAGCAACTCAGTGCTGGAGGCTCAACTTTCACTGATCCGACTTTATTTCATTCATTGGTTGGAGCACTTCAATACCTAACCATTACACGTCCCAATTTGTCATTTGCTGTGAATCATGTGAGCCAGGTTATGCAATCTCCTTCATTTGAACATTTTCGGGCTGTGAAACGTATACTACGCTATGTCAAAGGCACTGCTAGTTATGGTTTACACTTCACCCGTTCTTCATCACCAAACTTACTTGCCTACTCTGACGCAGACTGGGCCGCATGCCCTGATACGAGGTGCTCAGTTTCAGGTTCCTCAATCTATGTTGGGTCTAATATGGTCTTGTGGAGCTCGAAGAAACAACCTACCGTATCACGATCTAGCTGTGAGTCTAAATATCGTGTGCTCGCTAACGCATCAGCTGATGTTGTATGGCTAACTCATCTACTTGGTGATCTTCAAGTCCGTCCACCGTCATTACCTCTTCTCCTATGCGATAACAAAGGTGTTGTCTTCATAAGTGACAATCCGGTCTCTCATAAGCGTGCAAAACATATTGAATTGGACTACCATTTCACTAGGGAGCTGGTTGCTGCAAATAAGCTTCTCACACAACATGTTCTATCTCATCTCAATGTTACATACATTTTTACTAAGAGTTCATCTCAACCTACATTTGAATTTCTGCGCACCAAGCTTTGCGTTGTCCCACATCCCACGCTTCGCTTGAGGGGGCAGTGAAGATTGACTATAATCTTCTGGATTGTATTGATTAGTTGTTGTGATTTATTTCTTAATTAGATAGGATTTGATTAGGTAGACAATATCTCATGTATATGTTGTAAGATACTCGGTGTACTAGTTTATTTATATGAAGTAATACACAGCCACACTCATTTGGTGGAATTAAAACATTTACAGGATTTGCTTTATGTCACTGCATTTTCGCAGCAAGTGGATAAATTTGCCTTCCAAGTTTCTGGCTGTGAACATCCCTAACTGGTGTAATATTTGATGGCTCACTCTCAAGATGCTCGCTCTACTTTATATAGGGATTAAAAAATTAGGATATGTTTGTTCAGGGCGAGCAGAAAAATAAAAGAGGAAAGAAACCAGAATAGAATTGGATTCTGAGCTGAGCACCCTGATTTGGGGAAATCTAGTGGCGTTTTTTCCACGCGACATCCACACGCCACTATAAATACAGACACAAGCCAAACCATTCAAAATCCAACATACACATAAGTAGTAAGTAAAGTCAAAACACAAATCTTGAAAATATGCAGTCACTGCAGGAAAAGGCTTCGGAATGGAGCGGTGTGGATCCAAACGATGCTTTTGCCATTGATGAATCTAATCTCTTCCAAAATCTTGGCCTACAGCCTTTCATCAATCTCTCAACCGATTTCTACACCAGGTATAGTTTTCTCCAATTTATTGCTTCCTTTTGTTATCAGTGTACATTGGAGTATTAGTTACTTCCAAGATTAGTACTATCATCCCAATCCAGGACATTTCTGGGTTTCTTTTATTATGCTTTGGAGCTGTTTAGTGAATAGGAATGGTTGAATTTATGTTTGTTCAATATGTTTGTTTTGGATAAGAGTTCTTTGCACCAAATCCCTATATTTTATTGGTTAATATATAACTTCAGTTCTTCTGTAGTTCTATTGTAATCCCATTAAGGATGATTTTAGGTTAGGTGGTGGCACCATTTCCTTTTCTCTTGTGCAATGATAGTTGCTACGCTAGTGACCTGACTTAGCTGAGGTCTGAGGTTAAGTTTGCCTCTAGCAAAGAAGAGTAGAGACTATAAGCTCGGTTACTATCACATTCGACAAATTCAGCGAATACAGTTCCCAGACATCGTTTTTTTAAAGAAATTTGCCTTTTGCTCCTTAATCATAAAAGGAGCAAGTCTATTTCTTTCCATCAGAAGCTCGCTTGAGTTTTCAGTTGCTTACCATAGTCCATGAGTCTGTCTTTCCTAATATTAACATGGATAAAATCTGTGCTGTGTTCATCAAGGTTCACTAACTATGTATCGTTTAATATGGTTAACAGAGTTTACGATGATGAGGAGGAGTGGTTCCGCTCGATTTTTGCAAATTCCCTGAAGGAAGATGCCATTCAGAATCAATATGAGTTCTTTGTACAAAGAATGGGAGGGCCACCCCTCTTCTCCCAAAGAAGAGGTACCAATCTATCTACTGTATTGTGATTGTTCACGATTCACGAACATCCTTTCCACCTTCTAATAATCTATGTTGCCGGGTAAAACTTATAAAATTGCCTCTTCTTGTTATATTTGACTTGGGAATTATCGAGTAATCGCTATTTCCACACAATAAATCTTTTTCAGTACTAAGTTGGTAGATAACTCTATGAAGTGGAGCATACTTTCTGCACTGTGATTTTCTTGATACTCCTATATGTATAGAGTTTTCACAGGACAGAAAGTTTGGTGCTGTTAGCTTTAGTATACTGTGATGCATGTATTTATCCTCTAGAGTTGTGATAAGTTAAATTTCTACGAGATCATAAACAACCTTCGTGTATAACTTGGACCAAATTTGAAACTCGAGTTTCTTGTGTTAAAAGTGCAATGGTAGAAATGAAAGTCACCTCAGCCTGAGAGCCTTCTGAATTTGTTTAGCAGCACATCAGCGTTAAATCTTAATAATGCATAAAACTTAACTTGCACGACTCATGACAGGGCATCCTGCATTGATTGCACGCCACCGCCCATTCCCTGTCACTCGCCAAGCTGCAGAAAGGTGGTTGTACCATATGCAGCAAGCACTAGATAGTTCTACTGATATTGATGCAGACTCCAAGATCAAAATGATGAATTTTTTCAGGTACCATTTATTCATCTCTAATTCAGTTTTCGTTTAGGTACACTAGTTTTACTATGAGAACTTACATCAGCCGATACTTTTCTGTTTTTAAACCCTTTCGCTTGTCAGGCACACTGCTTTCTTTCTCGTGGCGGGAGATGAGTTAAAGAACCCGAGACAGCAAGGAATTGCATGCAAGCATGCGGCTGCGAAGCCTGCTGCAGTTAATCAAGACTAGGAGTTGAATTACTCTCAGATAAGCTGACAAAGTAATTTGTTCTGATAGTCATGTCATAGAAACTTTAGTCATGTAATCCCCATTTGAAATTCTGAAAACTTATGCTGCTAGCCATTGAATACCTTGTCGCCCTTTCATTCTCTCTGATGTAACTGTTGATGCTCCAAGATAAAGCAGTGCTGATAAGAGTGCGAAAGAAGGTTGGTTTAACTCGTTATATATCATCTATGCTCTGATAAACTTTCAGCTAATAAAATTGCAGTTGATATATAGATTAAATTTTTTTAAATACAAATAAGAACCTGCATGATTCTCTAATGCTAAAACTAGAAGTAAATCCTGAGTTCTGTAGAAGAATAGGATGCAAAACAAGGTGTTTGCTGCTTCTATAGAAGCTAAACAATTTTCTATAAATTAGAACAGCTTATCTCTAACCACTTATAATAAAAAGGCTTCTTTTTTTTTTTTTTTGCATAAAAAATCCTTTTCCATGGAGAATTGGACAAAAACATGATGTTTAACTCTAACGCAAGTACACAAACCCTTCAAGAATTTCTGCCCCTTGAAGGTACGCGTATCTGGTAGAGAAGGACCTGCAGAAATTAGGCGGAGGAAGGAGTTCTGGAACGAGTAGGGACTGCATATCTGGCAGAGAAGGACCTGTAGAGATTATCAGGGTCGACTCTCTCCAACCCTTCATCAAAATTATGCATGTAACTCTCAGGGTCATAACTCATCTGCTGCTTATTGGGCGAATTGGATGGACTTCTCTGCTTCTTGCTCTTTCCTGTTATTTTGCAGAGCAATGGCCATTTGGAACTCGATTCTTCCTCTCGTTGGGCACAGAATCGGACACTTTTACGTCGAGAATTCTTCCAGTTGGAGAAGGACATTGTGTTGAGGTGTAGAATCAGAAAGGGGAAGATGGAATGGAATATTTGATGAATGTATGATCTTAGACAGATATAGAAACTTATTGAGGTTAAAAATGTTAATGGTTTTGTGGAGTGGAGTGATCTAACTATTTATAGAAGCGTAAATGAAGTTGTGAAAATTAGTCTTGAAGATTTAGTAGTTAAATACATTACCACCATATTCTTGGTCGTGTAAATGTATGGTAAACTTACTGTACGTTGAATTTATGGAGTCAAACCATTGAAGAAAAATGAATGACAAAAGACCAAGTATTGGCGCTAGGCTATTTTTAACAATTTCACTTCATGTCATGAGTAACCAAAGGATCACTGTCATCTTTGAAAACATAGTACGAATTCCACCAATCAAGTTTAATTGTCCTACTGAAGAAAATTTACTTGCTTCATGTGGGGAATTTATTATATAAACCGGGTTTTGTTTTAAAATAATTATTTTACATTCAATTAAATTCATTTTCTAAATAATGTATTTTATTGTGAGTTACAAGAAATGCAAATTACTTATAAGACTTCACGAGCACCTTATATTAGTTATAAGTTCCCAAACGTTCTAGTTTCTACCTTTATCCAATAGTCCAATACTCCAACATTTTTTCTTTCTACCACTTTTTAATTCACAACTCACAAGTGAGGTGCCATGATTTGAAATTTCTTTAAATAGGAAAAGGTGCAACCAATGTACCAGTCAGTTACTGTAACGATTCGTATTTCGGCTACCAAAATGAAGCATAAATGTGAGGTATAAGTTGGATCTTCTATTCTTCGTTTGAGGAGTAGAATCCATTTATCATTTGTATTAACGAAGCTAACTTTCTGCTACTTTATGTTCCTTTTACAAAACCACAAAACTAACACAGTTTTAGTTGTGATTATGCACATGCATTTTGATTATATAGTGGGTTCTTCTACCAAACTTTGGACTCCATTGACACTTGTTACTCGGGATACAGATCAGTCATCAGTGTTCAACAAACTGAACAGAACAGAACAGACCAGTCGGACTGTTACATTATCCCAGTTATTCTTCGCTAGCTCACTATACCATATGCTTTATGTGTGAAATAATAGAACTATAGACGATAACTGAACAAGGGGAGGTAAGTGTTCAACATACAGAAAGCTTCCAGATCAACTGTTGAAAAATGTTGGACCAAATGTTGAATAAGACAAACTATTTCTAGAATGAAATACTAATAACACTTGTCCTTTCTCAAATTGAATGAGAGAACACATTACAAGAGAATGAATTCCAAAGGTAGCATACCTACAGAAATGTGCAATTGGTCTGTATATGAGTAGCAATCTCTCAAGTTCTACCTTCAATTGAACAAATATAATTTCACCTCCTTTGCATCCATCTAGAATAAGGCCAAAGCACTATTCTTGCAGCATGAGATGTATAAACTCGCAAAAAATTATCAGACATCATACTTGCAGAGGTTTTCGAAGCCCATGTATTCATGCCGTTGAATCTTTCCAATCATGTTAGTAACGCCAACTCCACCTATGTCAAAAACAATACAGGGATCACATAGATGGACAAAATACATGACAAGTGAGATTTTACATGATTTAGAGATCTCTACTTGATAAAGGTGCTTACCTAAAGAGATGGCGCTAACAAAGATTGTAGAAGACAAGATGAAGATGATTATGGATGCCCTTCCCATTACGATAATCATTCTTCTCACAAAATGTTGCCCCACAACAGCGGCAACAGTGGCAACAGCAACAAAGTACAGAGCTACATTAAACGAAAACAATAAGCTTTTTGCATGGTAATTAGAAATTATATGCTTCTTTAGTCAAGATGAGCTTACCATACGGAACGGGGAAACGTTTTAGAAGGTAGTACTCAACCACTGACATTGAAGAAGAGAACATCATAGCGAAGGTGGCCGTGGCACTTGAGACCTGAGCAGAAGTTTCAAGTCTAAAAACACAAAATATGAAGTGCAAATAGTTATCTTAGTAGACGAGCAAGTAACTCACCTGAGGAGGAACGCCTAACTCCAAGAATAGTGGCCCCATGATAAATCCACCTCCGAGACCTAGAAGCCCACCAACCATACCTGCTAAGACACCAAAGAATCCGTATACAGCCAATTGGTGCACTTTTAAGTTAGCACCTTCTTGTCCCTTGGATGCAATTTTACGCCATCCCTTGTAAAGGCAAAGAGCTTCATAGCCAGATACACCAAAGGATACTGGGATCTAGATGGAACAACAATATAGAGAGATTCTTATTTTCATAGTGTCACAACAAACTCATTTCATGACTCTAAGCTAAATTAAGACAAACCTGAAGCAAGTTCACCACCCAGTACCATGCTGAACAAGTAGTTGTATAGTTCTGTTTCAGTTCAAAGGCCAGTAAGCATATACATACGAAAAAGTTCAAAGCAGCTCCAGTGTAAGTGCTTGCACAAAGTATTAGGAAAAAGAGGAAACACATTCAACCTTGATGAGCTGCAGAGCAAGAAACGCGACCCAGACTAAAACAAGAAGCCCACACTCCTTCCAACAAACATTTTCAATAATACCGACCTGAGGTAATGAGACATGTTATATGAAGGATATTTTGTTTTTAAGATATTAATACTAGTACAGAGAGACTTGGTCACCTCCGGTTCTGCCAAGCTTTTAGGTTGATTTGGTGCATCATTGCTGGGGCCACCAGGAAGAAGCTTGTATTCAGCTTCGTCTTTACCTGACAATGTATAATAACCTGATTTAATCCTAACAGATAAGGGAAGGCCTACGAAGAAACAGAGGAAGGTAAGTGTGTAGCTGGGACAGTGACAAATGCTCACCGTTTGTCTCTGAGCTCTTTGCAGATTCCTGCATTAAGAATGCAGAGTGGACTTTTG